>OY365810.1:39266311-39292430 GCA_959347315.1 Bimastos eiseni
CCATCAGTGAATAAATGAATAATTGAACGAATTAATGAATGAATCAAAGAACGCATAAATCAGTGTGTGAATGGGTGAATGAATCATTGACTCAGTGAATGAATCAGTGAATCGTTTAATCAGTGAGTGAAATAATCAATGAATCAGTGAATTAATGAATGAATGATTATATGAGTGAATAAATGAATCAGTGAATATGTGAACGAATGAATCAGTGAATAAGTGAATGAATGAATCAGTGAATAAGTGAATGAATGAATCAGTGAATAAGTGAATGAATGATTTGGTGAATAAGTGAATGAATGAGTCAGTGAATAAGTGAATGAATGAATCAGTGAATAAGTGAATGAATGAATCAGTGAATAAGTGAATGAATGAATCAGTGAATCAGTCGACCTCTGACTAATCAATCAATTTTTTCCGTATGTTACCCGTAATCCTCTTTCGTGGCTCACTGATGAATGAAGCCATTGCCTCTCGGGGTCTTTTCTAGTATGCGTAGCCCAGACAATTGGGTCCCATGTGGCGAGTCAACCATTCAGTCAGTTCATTATGTCGACGATTTTTCTGTTCCGATTTCAGTTTCTGGAACCAATGGCTGTTCCAGAAGTGCACGAATGGATTTGCGTGTAAGAAATGCCATACATAGTCGAGAGGAAATGCTTTGACGCCATGTTAAGCCGTCAAACATGACCTGCGGCTTTTGTTACTTCAGAGTATCTTATGTTTAATCCTCACTACCCGTTTTTATACGACCTTACTCAGAACAGTTGCATGAAATCATTGTCTCATTGAATGTTATAAATATATATATTCATATTAATATATATATATATTCATATATACATATATATATTCACATATTCACACATTCATATATTTGCATATATATTCAAATATATATAACATTCAAAACATAGATATATATTCATTGAACGTATGTTGTGTGGTGAAGTGTGTGGGAAAATAAATGTGTTCCAATGTAACATAACTTTTGGCCCTTCTTCTCACTAGATCTGTAATATTATTGTTTGCAACTCCTAATAACCATCTGTTCATGCATGATTCACACTGCGATGTAATATTACAATGCGATGTCACGTGACATAGTGTGTTGCAATGTGATGTTGTGTACTGCGGTGTTGTGTAATGTAAGGTTATGGAGCGTTTATATAGCGCCACTCAAATCAGAGGCGATCAAGACTCAACACAGAAGCTAAGCAGACAAAAGGAAAGTCGTCAAGCGCTTCCGGAAGGCAGCAGAGGAGAGAGAGAGACAGAGAGACAGAGAGAAAGAGAGGAAGACATAGACAGAGACAGAGAGACAGAGACAGAGACAGAGACAGAGAGAGGCTACTGTCATGTACTGGGATTCAACGTCATGTAGCGTAATAAGATTAAATAAAATACAACGTATGCTTTGTAACAGAATGGAATTTCACTTGATATAGAGCCGTCAATGACAGCAGATTTTGGGCGTTGTGTAGCAGCGAAGCATTTGCGATTGACTGATTGGTCTAGAGAGGCCTAAAATAAATGTCCATATTTCCAGCCAAGAATGACAAATGCGTGACGAACGGAGTTTCAGCAATACAGGATTTATGATGGAGAACAGATTGGCTCCTGGTTTTCCGCGTAAATCCATTTCTGTGTGTCCGTCTGGCTGACCGTCTGTATGCCCACGTGCCTGTGTGTCTTTCTCGCTGTTCATACTACGTCTCTTTCTGTGTGTTTCCTTTTCCGTCTTCATCTTTCTAGGTGTCGTCGTGTCTGCTCGTCCGTCTGTTTGTATCTGTCTGTCCGTTTGTCTGTCCACGTGTCTCTTTGTTCCTGTGTCTGTTTGTCTACCTCTTTGTTCACACATTTTGTCACTTTCTGTGTCTTTCCCCTCTATCGTCATCTTTCTAGGAGTCTTCGTGTCTGTCCATCCGTCTGCGTGTGTCTGCCTGTCTGTTTATCTGTTTGACTTTTCCCCGTCAGTCTATCTGTCCCTCAGTTTCTATTCGTTTCATTTGGCTTCCTGCTCTTTCGGTGACTTCGCTGCCCGTCCAATCAAATTTGACTAATTTTGGCGACTCCTTTGCACTTTCTGCATAATAATCACCAGAGTTTTTTTCCCAGACAGTAAAAAGATAACGCGGCACAGAGCTGTTTAATCCAAATTCTTTCAGTGACCCAGTTATTTTGCTACTTATTCTTCGTGACACACTAAAATCTTTTATCACCTATGCTGTCCTGAGTAAAAGGAAACAGATGTGATTGTCCATACGAATTTGTTGAGCTTTGGTGACGCCAAGTTGTCGGGGTCGTGATTGGCTGTATACAATTATCTTTTTATTAATTTAGTTTAAAAGGGTTTTAGGTAATGCGGAATTCTTTTTTTCAAGTTTGTGGTCCGTATACTTACACTGATTAAATTTAATGCATTTTTAATCAAAAAAATAGGCCTACATCCAATTGGACACATGTACACATATGTACGTACCCACATTATGTACACAAAGGTTAGGGTTCGTATTGTATATAGTTATTATATCTAAGAGTAAACCCTAGATCAACCTTTTTCTTTCGCCTGAAAAGACTTAAGAACAAACGCTCTTGCGACATGAAATTTATTTAAAAAAATTCTACTCCCAAATTCTCACTTAGCGTAAATGTTTCCAGCACACAATTTACCTTAAATTCAGATATTTTGACATTTTCAGTTTCGAATTGCCAAGTCTGTCGAAGTTCAATATCTAAATGAGCCTATGAGTTAAGAATTCTAGTAAACAGACAGCTGCTGCGCGAAGGGGAAAAGACTCATTCTCAAAAGGTCGCTCAATTCAAATATTTGGGAGTCGCTCCCGTTAGCTAAGAAGGACGCAATCGGGCAAACACATTGAGTTCAAAATTCAATCCTAAGCGAAGCTGGACTGTATACGAATAAACAGAACACACACATACAATCAAACACACAAACACATAGGCAAAAATACATAGACATAAGCATAAACACGAAGGCCCAGATACACACGATTCATCATTTGTTGTAAACTGTCTTTTATCTCCTTGTTTTGTTTCTCGCATTTTTAACTGAGTTCCTTGGTGGGATTTTGTTGACAGGTCTGAGTCTGAGAGGATTCCGTTCATCGGTCCCAACCGCTCTTTGTGAGGGTTTCGTGACAGTGACCAACCGACAAATACTCTTCATCGGTGACCAATTATGTCACGCACCAAGTGACCATCTATTAGCAACGGCAAATTAACTGCATATAATACGATCTGTATATTAAAGAAAATAAGTAAGAATATTCTTTATTAAACTACCAGCAAACGCACAGTGGCTTACAAAAGGTATAAATAATAGCATCAATTTGAAACAAGGTCATAGAACATTCACATAATTATTAAAAGTACTCTTGACAAATATACCAACAGCCATCAAAACACTAACCGTAGCTGCACACAGACCAAATGGGTCAGCAATAGGTTTCAAACAAATCAGTCTTTTAGTCTCATATGCAAAGAAGTAAGGATAAAGCTGTTCAGTGTGTGGCTAAAAATACCAATTTCATGTATGCAGCGTAATTTAAGTAAGTGAGCAAGAATATTCTGCCAGCAAACCAGCAAATGCACAATAGTTTTAAACAACATCAAATAACATCCACATGATAAAAGATCTATTTTCAAAGGCAACAACTCTAGGTAGGATGAGGTCATGTGACCTGGGTCGCATGTTGTAAGGGATGATCTTTGCAGGTTGTGAAATATGTAACATGGATTCAAAAGGGCTGAGCAGAAAAGAGCAAATTCAGCTTTAGAGCAGTGCTCTTCAAAAGAAAGAAAGTTAACAGGAATATATGCATATATATATATATGTTAACAGGAATGTTGCTATATACATATCATATATATTATATATTATATACATATATATATATGTTCGCTACTATATCGTATCGATTAGAAAAAAATTTAGGCACAACTTTTTTGGCTACTTAGGCTAATACCAATTATGCGAACTACTGGCAAAGATTGTTTGTGGCTTAAACTTGGCAACATAGTAATAAGTAACTCTAAATCTCGCAGATATGAAATCATAATTCATTCGAAGTACTCAAATATACTCGCCTTAATAGTCAGATGGGCACAGTTTCAGCTTATAACAGCTTTCTAAGCATAATGCACCTGTAATTAAGGCGTCATTATCATCAATCGTAATCGTTAACTCGACATTTGTACTGCGCTCACCAAATCGAAGTCGTGGTAGCCAGCTTAGTCACGGGCCGTTATTCAGAGCATTATCGGTACGCAGATGGTCAAGTCCAGAAAGTCAGGCAGGTAGTCTGAGGTAGACAATCGGACGGCTAAGGTGGATGGTGTTCAGAGTTGAAGCAGCGAGAGAGGTATGTGGAAAAGGGCAGACGATTTGTGAAAAAATTATGTCTTCATTTTAAGTGAAAGTTAAGGTGGGAAGATTGCACGGAGGGAGGATTTGGTGAATTCGTATGATGGATCAGATGCATATTCTAAATCTCAATACTGTAGGGGATTTCTTCCAAAGAGGCGAGACAGCAATTTCTTCGGATCGATTTTAAAATGTGAGTGGTGAGGTGACGAATGTGCCCAGCAGTGTTAGGATAGAAGACGAGAGTGTCGAGCGAAGTGGCTGAACTTTGAAAAGCTGACGGGTGAGTGATAGGAATTTATATTCAATTCGTTCAGATATTTTTCAAAAGTAGAGTGATTTTAGGACAAGTGTGATGTAATGGTGTTTGAGGAGTTTGGTAACTGCACGGATGAAAGTATAGTAAAGTAATCGACGAACGCTAATTATCCATTTACTAGTCATTCGTAGATTGTTGTTATTATAATTTATTTCTTTACTTTTTCATGAGTTTGTTGTTCTCCATAGTAATAATTAGAAATGCAATCATTCGGTTGTTGGTTCATTTATTAATTCAAAACTGCATTCAATCACATTATTTATTTATTCATATTGCTCATATTTATTCATATTGCTCATATTTATTCATATTGCTCATATTTATTCATATTGCTCATATTTATTCATATTGCTCATATTTATTCATATTGCTCATATTTATTCATATTGCTCATATTTATTCATATTGCTCATATTTATTCATATTGCTCATATTTATTCATATTGCTCATATTTATTCATATTGCTCGTGTGCTTCTTAGTCGCTGCTTTTGTTCCCTCTGTTCTTTTTCCTCATCTTTATCTTTTTCCTCTTCTTCGCATCCTTCTTAGTTTTCTTCTTCTTCTTTTCTTCTGTTTCGCATTCTTCTTTTACTTCCTCTTATTTTCCTACTTTCCTTATAGGGAAAGAGAATGAGGTAATCAATTGATCGTTAACATGCACCAGTCCTATTGACCTTAAGCAAACAGAAGTCCTTACTGAGGGCCATCGAAGTTTTTAACTCCAGTCCGTCTTCAACAATATTGGTATCTGATTCCCAATTGAAGCAATTCTCAGGTTTCGTCGTTTCAGTGATTCCACAAGAGAGTCTCTGATAACAGTCAATATTAGATCACACTTGCTCTTCCAAAACAAACTCTAACTTTAATACACCATGCATAAATTTACACATAATATATATTACAGATATCAATTTAGATGTGTGATACGTGGAAAGTCATTGGAAATCAGGAAACATTTCCATGTTTGGGAAGAAAGTAAAACGAAAATGTTTCCTGGCGAGTTCCAGACTTGGCCTTAAAACGGGGTTCTACATTTACACACGCTGACTGCTGAGTGGCTAGGCGGCAGGATACATGAAATAAAACTTGAGGCCTATTTCCCATCTTCTGGAGGAGTCGTACGACCCCAGTGCCACTTTCAATACATTACAGGCAGACAAATTTTTCCCTTATGCATACCAAATGCCTGAGATGTTCCATATACGTATGTTCAGCGCTAGTGAATAAGCTGGTGCTCTTCGCTTGGCTTTCAAGTGGCCCTTTACAAGTTTGGAGATTACGACTACGATTACGATTTTATAGAAAAAGAAAAGAAGAGCAGTCCTTGACCTAACCCTGAGGCAGATTAATTTTCTTGGTCTTGGCATACAAGGGCGGTCAATCAGTCTCATCCATCGCCGCCTAATCCTACCACCGACGCCGTACGATGAGTGCACATGCACATTATAGCTTGTGGCGCTGGTGGAGAAGAAATCTCGACACAAATTTCTGTCATAGAATTTGAACTCCAGACCGCTTGATTGACAGTAAAGCCTGCCAACCACTGCAGTCATGCACCACATAAATTGTCTGCTATTCAGTGTATGTTATTTCCCTTGAATAGGACCAACGATACTGTTATACGCATTGCGTATAACAATACGCAATGCGACCAATGCTACCAATATACACCTAAATATATGGTGTCATAAACCATCCTTTGTATTCTCTGCTCCAGTGGTGTCAATTAAACGACAATGCGTGATAACAAAGACCACTAGCGCAACCCTCCTCATTCATTCACACTTAGGACTGGCACTGCCAAAGTGCAAGTGGTAAAGGAGTCATGTGCCCCCAATTTCGCAATAAGCCGGAGGTATTTCATTTCGACAAGCCTGACTCCAGACATTTTTGCGGTCAAAGCTAGATTTAGTGACCTTCTTACCCATAATATTGTACCATGTCTTAAAATTAAGTCATTAGCTCTTTTATTGTTTCTTTTGCAGTTTTTATTTACATAAGTATTAATATTATATATGTTTTACAGCAGTAATATAATATGTGAACTAACTGTTATTGTCAGTCAACAAAGAAATAAAGGTTTGAATATTTATTTACAAGACTGTTAAGATTAATAAAGATTAAAAATAGACCAGCGTTCTTTCATTTATGGATTTGTAAAAAATTCTATTAGTTTTGCAAAGTCGGTGGTTTACATGTGCCTAACAGACGGCCCTGAATTTCTATCGAAATGTTGGATATTTTGGTGAGAATTATTACTGACTAGCTGGGGCACCTGGTGCCCAGGTGAAGACAGGTTTTTGGCCCTGGCGAGGAGGAAGACGGCGGGCGCCCCTTTACTGGTTGTCCGGGGTGTCCCCCGAGAGAACGACGAAGGTTTCGAGTGAATAGCTGTAAGAGTGTGCCAATGCATAAACGAAGAGACAGACACATACATATAATCTAGATTTACATGTAAATAAATAGTGTTTCTAGTACATACCCACATGACTAAACTGTGCAAACGATACTGTATAGCTGGAACGTATACAACATATCGCCGGTGACATGATCCTGGCGAATTAGAAGGAGACATTTCTTTTTTGTGTGAGAGGTGCGCGGTAGGTTTTTGGCCCTGGATACTGGGAAGAGGGTGGCTGCGGGGTTCAGGAATCCCTCTACTGCATGTCCCAGGTGTTCGCCGAGCCAACGGCGAAGGTTTCTAGTCAGTAGCTGTAAAACTGTGGAAATGCATCGCCGGACAGAGGGACACACAGAAAGTCTTCTTTATTTGTAAAATGACTTTCCCAGAAGAGATGCTACCTAAATGAGCACATAGAATAATATTTACACTCACACGTGCACATACTATGAAATTGCGTAGGCCTAAATATGTGTGACGTCAATGTCTCGTGCGCCATCTGTGCAGTGAGCGAGAAAGAGAGAGACAGAGACTGATTCTGATGGAGGATGAATTACTCAAATTAATCACACGCACTTGAATACGCAATGAAGTTTATGTTTTGGGTTGGCCGTCGCGGGCATTGGAACGTGTTCGATCTGCCGTTGTTATCGTTTCGCTTTATCCTCCTTCGCGTGAAAACCCAACGCAGACCCATTCGACCAACAATTGCTTCACGATGCTCCCATTCGTGTACGTGAACGACTGGGTTGAGCGCTTCGCATGCAACGCGGAGAGTACGGGTTCGATGTGACAGAGCATCTGTGCTCTATTAAATATCGCAGGCCTATTCAGGTTAACACCTTAAAATATGCACGAGATACAATTATGGGCCTACTGTAGTGCAATGTCTATTTTAAAATAATTTGCATAAGCTAATGACTAGCTTAAATGCCTCTAAGAGGCAATGTGTTGGAACAGTGAAGCAGTCCATCCCTATTAGTTGTTACTTGACACGATCCATGTTCTGTCCTGTGGCCATATTCGCAACTGAACAATGTAAGGAATTGTATTGCATTGTACACCATCGCCTTGTATTAAAGTATATGTATTTCGAATGTGCGCATATATATATATATATTTATATATATATATATATATTTATATAAGCACTTAAGGCTTTTATCTAGGAACACCTCGTCTTCTTTCTGCTCTTCTCTATAATCTGCCCTCTTTGGCCGTTGTTAGTCACCTCTGAGTAGATTTCTTAAAGAGGCGCTATATCAAGTCTCCTTGATTGATTGACATATGTTTGCATGTAAGTGTGCATGTATGCATGCCATGAGTATTTCTGTAAGTATGCATGCATGTATAGTTGTATATGTATACATGCATACATCGATCTGGGTTTTAACGGAGCATGATTAGGTTCTTCTAGAAAGCGCTATGAATACAGCTGCCTAAGATACATTGTATGTCAACAGGTTTAACTAACTAAGAGAATGAAAAGCTTTTTCAGCCAAATTATTGGTCACCTGCTTCTCTTGCGATTCCTCCTTCAACTCTTAACTTTTCCGCATCGCCCAACTTCTGTTAGTTTCTTCCTTCTTCCATCCTCTTGCTTCCTCTCCCATCCATCTTCCAAGCTGCTACCATTCTGCTGCTGCTGCTACTCATGATGATGACGACGCTTTTGATGCATCTGCCGCTGGAACTGATAAATCTCCATCGGCCTTCCTTTGACTTAAAAAGACGGTCGACTCTCTTCCGCCTTTCCTCTCCTGATATCCTTCATACATCAGCCGTCAACTTCTCCAGGTTAACCGCTGCCACGGTCAATGCCTTCACATTTTACTAACGCAACGCAAAAATATCAAACGACAAAGATAAACTAAAGCATCGCTCGGTCGCTCTCAATTGCGCACGCGCACTACACCATACAAATAATTTTAGCAACCATACATATATATATGTATATATATATGTATATATATATGTATATGTATATGTATATATATATATATGTATATATATATGTTTTTATATATATGTATATATATATGTGTATATATATATATGTATATATATATGTATATATATGTGAGCCTGTATGTGTACTTGTGTATATAACTTTATGATTATGTGTGTATAATCACTATATATATGCATGTATTTTTATGTAGGCTTTTATGGCTATATATAATATATATTTTTAATTCGCTTATAGAGTAAAAAAAGCTAGTAGCAACACGATCTTGTTAAAAGGTGGTTTTGATATTATGGTTCCCTAGAGGGCTTAGCAAGCGTTCAATTGCTCACTGCTATTAGATAATTCGGTTTCGAAATCTGACCTTTGGTTGGTCAATTAAATATTTCATAGAATTGCTGTGTTGAGATCGGCATTGACCACGAGTTCAATCTAATGATAAAATTTAGAAATCGCTATTAATGTATTTAGTTTTCCTCAAGCTGTTGAAACAATATTTCCGCAAGAACGACGCTTTGATTCGTTTTATTGCTTTGTTTTACTGTGCATAAATCCCAACGAGTCGTGCGCGTTATGGCTTTTAAACTGAATCCGAGTCTGCTTATCGTAGACACAGAAACGCAGATGTATCAGCAACGTAATGGACGCCTTGCATGGCTGCCGACAGTCAAATTTGACTCCTACTATAGCTTTTCGCCATTCGCTCAAACCGTACTTGTAATTATAATGCGATCTGTCAGTTTCAAATTAAACTAAAATTTGAAATTGAACAAATTTTTTATTATTAGGCTATTTCGTTTCAAGAGAAGCGCTATTCTGGTAGTTTCATGTTGGACAATATTCGGTCACTTATAATAGAACCCGATCGCCATTTTGAGTATAGTGATCTGTTACAGGGATAGGGTTTCCTGTTTGAACAATTACAAACTCCATAGGACCTATATTTTGAAATCAATTGTTCTGTAGCCTATCACAAATCTTTCTATCAATTACGTTTTGCGTATGTCACTTTTGGTCAATCACAAATCTGCCTTTTGAATAACTTTTGTAATATGCTCTATTGACCAATCACGCATCTTCCTTTGGAAAATAATGCTGGCAGGGCCTTCCTTTGACCAACCATAGATTGCCGAAGTAGTGTAGCGCCGTTTAGATGATGCGTGTTTATCTCATCATTGGATATATATTTTTAACCACTGCAATTTTCACATGGCTGATTACATTTAGACTGAATATGTCTGCGTCAAAGCACCCATAATGACAACTGTAAATGACTTTCGACGATGACAGAGTCGTCGAATAAAAAGTTTTAAGCATTTTTCACTAGTCGCAGGTTTTCCAACAGCTGTCCAATTTTAAGGGTGCAATTTTGCACTTGGCTTATAATGATAATAATATTTATATAATCCTAAGCTGCGATTATGTGCTTGGATTATAATGATGATGATGACGATGATGATAATAACAATAATAATAATCGTAGATCTATGCGCGCAGAAATAAGAAACGATAAGATTTATTTGACGATTTTCATTTAGTTAAATAAAATCAAAAGTGACTATTTTAAGAAAATTTTGCAATTTTGCAACCTATGTGATCAGTTTAAATGTGAAGAAATTTAGTGGTGTATCAGGCAACCTCTAAAGATGAGATTTACTAACCCTCATCACAAAAGTTTTACAAATAACTGGGGTGTAATACCATGGGGCCAAATCTTGCTGAAATTCAATGTGTCTGTGGATACCGTTTCGTAGATAAGTCTGTTGTTCCGTGAACTTCTGGGTGATATAACAATATCCGCCGATAATTAGAAAGGATATCAGGTATCTGTGTGCTGCGTAATTGATGTTTGAACAAATAAGGGGCTCTGTGAATTAGCGCATACAGGATATAATTATAAACTATAGTTTTATGCTGTGGTCTGCTAACGTTTATGTGTATCGAGTTCTATTTACCTAACATGCAGTGTAGGCCCTATGACTGCTTTATAATAATCATAAATACCCACCTATACATATAATTTTATAACATACATACGTCCATACACACACAACTATAAAGATACATACAAGCATACACTCAGACATACATTAGGCCTATTTAGGCATGTTTATGTTTGTATGACGTGTTACACTATAGCAGAGTTAGAAAAACGATGTGCCTATTTTAAATTAATTTTAACAGAACTGTTGCTATTGATCAAAGGCTGTCAACTCTTTGTATTTCCACCTGTCTTTACTAATTCATTAGTATACCTCATTCTTGGAGACAGAAATCTCTCTCCTACGTCTCGCTGATTTGCTTTTTACTAGTCCCGGCCATGATCGAAATTGCACAGTGACATGTATATAGCGCCTCTTAAAAACTCATTTGAGGTGTTCCCCAAACGACAGCTGCAGGAGTTGCATGAAAGAAGAGTATTCTAGACAGAGAACGAAGATGCGAATGTCTGAGATGATTATTAGTGACACAGGAGTATCGCTTAATTTGAACCTTCTTCCGAGCAAACAAGAATAATAAATTCATGCAATAAGCGTGTAGGCGATAAATGAGATTCTTTCGGTAGCGTTGGGGAGTTAAACCTTGTCGGGTTCATGTTTTCACGGCACTCGTTGACCTAATTCGGATGTAGCCTCCATGACAGTTCACACTTTGTGGCCGATAGATTCATGGAAAACATCGCTTTTGGCAGGGATCCTCATGTCCGGTGGATGTGAAGGACAGATTAATTTTGTAGGTTGAATCTAATATATTATGCAGTGTCGGAATGAATAGACGTTGCGGAATGTTCTGATCGATAGAACAACTAAGACAATTCACGCGATGAAAATTAAATTCTTAGATATAAAGTTCGTTCAGAAACATGGAACACAGCCTGATATTCAATCATGCATATACAGGCCTACATGTAGGCCTATTTTGCATATAATATACGTAGCCGATAAGACCATGAACTCAATGCTCTTATACACAGAGAACCAGCGAAACCTTTCATGCATGAAACTAGATTAAATATGTAATCAAACGCAGAGGTCACATTGCTTATCAGCCGAATCGCAACTGAAATCGACTGCAGCTAAATCTGAATTTAGCTTCCAGTCAATTGATCTAAATGCTTTTCTGGCTTTTAAGGTTATTTAGGTTAAAGGTCGGTTAATGACATGACGCAGTGCAGAATGAAATTACATATCAGTCAATTTATGTGCTAACATTGGTCAATGACATTTGGATCTTTTTTGTAGAAGGCGAAATCCCAATTGACACAGCCATTAGGCCTGTTAATTTTATGTTCTACAACTATCGTCATGGGTGCTTACATGAGAATTCAAATACTCCTAGGAGCCTAGCAGCATCAATTTCCACGCCTCTCACGCTTGCGCGAGCGAACGATAATGTGTCATAAAAATAAAACTTAATAAATTGATTCATAAGTTTATAAAAAATATTAAATACAACCGAAAAGAATCCACGTTGTCTGCTCAATATAAGCGAAAATATATTTGTTGAAATACTCTAAGCATCAGCAAATGGTCAATAAAAATTATGAATGACGCTAAAACTGCAACTTTTCCGCTGAACAGGGAAATCTGCATTGGGCGGATTAATTAGCACTATGTATTCGGTAAGACGTATGCACTTCAGAAGTGTGGAATTTGCGATATCTTGCGGTTAAGTAAAACCATCATCTGATTCGAAACAAAAAACGGAGAATTTGATGCAGACTTGCGGTTAATGTTGGCCCCAAAGAGTTCCTTCTTTACTGTTCCTCTGTATCAACGATTATCAAAACAAGATACGGAGAAGATTTAGTGCAAGTCGATGGTCAATTCCTATTCTGAGTAGCAGCCTAACTCTGTAAGTCGAGCGTGTGCTATTAGAGATTTATGATTTCCAAATCGCACATAAATTGAACTGCATGTCAACAACAAAAGCTACGAAGAAACGAACTCTGCTCATGCAGAATGATGGAGATTAATATCTTCATCGCATTTAGTTTTGATACTATTGGACCTGAGGGGATAGTGGGCCGCTTACGATATCGATGACGATCCCCAACGGAGACAGTGTGTATATGAACCCAGAAATAAATTTCCATGCATCAATGGAATAAGCATATAATTATGTATTCGTGAAATTGCAAACTGACAAACCGCAATGTGATCACAAGCACAATATGAACGACTGATGACAAGTTATTACAAGAGTCGAATTCAACTGTTGGCTGCTTAGCAGGGCGCCCATTACGCTAAAGGCCCTACATCTAATTTAACCAGTAGGAATAACTATGATAAAGTGCAACGGTTTTCGAACGGTGGTTAGCCAAGTTTCGTTAAGTGGAACGGGAATTTTTTTTTAAAAATTATAAGTTTTTGAGTTTTTGACCTTTTTTATTGATTATATTTATTCAGCTATTTCACGTTCACCATTATCTCAAAACAAGTTCCATTTATCACCAAATGCTCCAAAATGCATGATGTCAAGAACAAGATAATGAGGAGTCCCTAAAGGATAAGAAAATAAGCGTGGCCATCATAGAGAGTGGCTTGTATTTGGGAGAAAGCAAGAGACGTTATGCGAGAATAGGATGAAAGATGCGTTAAAAGCATTACGTGAGTCGATATAAACGGGTGTCGAACTCGGGAGCGACAGGAGATGGGATGGGAGATGAGTTACAATAGGGCATGAAGCTTCCTAACTTGAGGAAAGAAGATACTATTGACGGAACAAAGTGGACCAGGAGGATTCTTGTGGCTAACCCCTCCCCTATAAGAGATAGTTAGAGAGGGAGAAAGAGACAGACAGACAGACAGGGACAGAGACAGAAAGACAGAGAGAGAGATGGGAATAATGTAATGTTATGTGAATCCCCGAAATTTCATTGCTGTCCACATAAAATCTGCGTCAGACAGAATTGCTCAACACAAGCGCTACATGAAAACAGATTCGCAATAACCAGCTTGTTTTGTCCGTTTTGGTGCTGGGTCATAAGGAGGAAGGGTTCGCATTTTATGATAGGCCATTGGGATGAATATGGAGAATGTGTTTAGAAGAGAAAATGTAGTTTATATGGCCTAGTACAGGGGAGAGTATATAGACTGACCAGAGGAGGGCATATGTGTAGACCGATGATCAGGCGAGTGTTGGAGATTCTTAGACTCAGTGTTGGAAGACCTATTATCAGCCAATATGCAGAAGTGACTATAGAATGAGGAAAACAGCCTTTGATCAGAGATGGAGTCAACCACCGAGACAAATTCTCCTCTTCTCATACAAACAACATTTTCCAATAAACAATGACATAGACCGATATACACAGAGAGAGAGAGAGACATACAGACAGACAGATAGTCAGACAGACAGACAGACAAAAATCTGTGAGGGCGATACATTTGACTTGGAAAGCTGTATAATAATAATAATAATAATAATAATAATTATAATAATAATAATAATAATAATAATAATAATAATAATAATAATAAACAAGATTACAATCCACTGACAAGCGGCGACCCAGATAGCCTTATGACAGATCCGTTGGCAATGCCAATGAATAATAATAATAATAATAATAAAAATAATCAGATGGCCTGATGACAGATCCGTTGGCGATGCCAATGATGAATAATAATAATAATAATAACTATTATTATTATTATTATTATGCTTATTATTATTAAGTGAGTGGTGGCAATGTTTCGAAGAGGCAGGCAGCGTTCCCACGTTGAAGAACAACCGAAATCCGTTAGAACAAATATGACTTCTCCTTCGGATCATGGGTTGTGTCCACACGTACGACTACCCAATTCTGAGATATTATTAGCATCACTATCATTATCATTATTATTATCATTATTATTATTATCGTTGTCATTATCATTATTATTATCATCATTGTCATTATCATTATCATCATCACTATTATTATTACTAATATTATTAATCAGCGCTTCTATTACGCCCGTGTCTGATGCCAAGTACACAATCGATGGCGCATCAAATTAACACCGAGATTCGGTCAATTCCATGAGGTCAGTTATAGACTGTGCCTACAATTATGGGAGACATACTCTCAGCGACAGACTATATATATATATGTATATAAAATATATATATTAGGGTGGTCCTTAAAGTTCAACTTTAGAAATTTCATCCTTCCTCCACCATCCCGATAGATACTTCCCTAGTAGAAAATAATTGGTGCAAAATATTTTCAGGATTGGCCAACATTTAGGGGATGCTCAAAGCAAATCAAATTTCATTATTCAGAGTGATAATCACAGAAGTTGATGACATTTTCAATTTGTGTGTGTTTTGAATTTAATTACTGTTAAGCACAAGAATGATAATTGTAGTGCTTGCTAAGGTCAGCTCAGCACTAAGGAAAGACTGTGCAATGAGCAATTGAGCATAACGAATCGTTATTTTTATTATAATTTGGAAAATTTCTAAGATGCTATAGGTCATCACTATACTAGCGTAATTCAAGGCAGTGTTTACGTGCAATACTGGCAACTATCAGTGATAGTTCATTAGAGTATTGACGAAATGTTCAGTGATTCACCCTATGTATCGGTTGATGACTTAAAAGCAGGGCACTTGATTATGGTTGACTTAATTGAGTCAGGATACAGGGTGTGGTATTCAGCAACGGCCTGAAGGACGCACTACGTCTGTTTCTCGTCTTTGGCCAGCAAGGCATTGCAGACCTGCATCAACGCAACTTCCCGTTCTGCTGTATCGATGACAACTCGAAGATCACGGTCAGTTTCCTCACCCCTCAGCTAGTCCGAATTTGATTCCCAAGGAATGAGTCGGGGAGAGAAAGAATCTAAAACAATTGCGTGTGTTACTGATTACAAATCCCCTCAATTCGTTTTGAAGGGTCCTTCTGAGCATTGTAATTAAGTTCTGCAACCATTGCCATTTTCTCTTTGGCTTCGACTTCTGGATCAAAAAAGACAAGTGCCAGTGCCGGTAAAGTTTCTAGAGGGCACCCAAAGATGATCTTTATGATATATATATACCATATATATGTATATAATATATATATATATAAAGTGATATGTTATACAACTGAAACCCGGGGACATTAGTTCTACATATTATGCGTTTCAGACGCATTACAACGATCACGTGCAAAAGTCCGACTCATTGCATTCAATGAAATGTGTTTGCTTTCCATATACATTATTATAGTCAATGTATCACATACAAAACATTGTCCCGTATGAAAACTGCTTCTGATCATCATCATTTGATGTTTGGCTATAGCTTCCGATTGCACATTTCATCGGAAAGATCAAACGACGCAACATCGTCAGTGGGAGAGCAGGCGAATTTTACAAAGCGATGTCCGATGATGTAATGGACAGATGGAGGGTGGAGGGATATTGTCGGACACCTGGAGTGCAATAAAGGCCGATCCCCTCTGTATTCGAGCGAACATTTTCGGCTGATATTGAAGCACGTACCACGCGGACCACTCGGAAACCCCAAACACTTTATCGACGTCGAATGCAACGCCTCTGCTGAAATCTCGCTTCTCTGGTTTACCACGGTTACATTGGCGGGGCAGAGAGGCAGGCAGAGAGGCAGGCAGAGAGGCAGGCAGAGAGGCAGGCAGAGAGGCAGGCAGAGAGGCAGGCAGAGAGGCAGGCAGAGAGGCAGGCAGGCAAAGTCAGGAAGTCAAATAAATTTGCTAAAATGAAGGCAGATATGAATTGGGCAGGATTGCAGACATATATATATATATATATATATATATATATATATAGAGAGAGAGAGAGAGAGAGAGAGAGAGAGAGAGAGAGAGAGAGAGAGAGAGAGAGAGAGGTAATAGCTCAAACGGATAAATCCAGTATGAAGACCTGCTCTATGAACAAGCAGTCAGGCAGGCACACATGCAAGCATTCACACAGGCAGTGTTTTAGTTGCTAGGGGTTTCGGCTTGAACCCCCTAACTCTTATTCTAAACCCCATCAAGCAAGTAGCTGAAAATAAGAATTCTGTGATCAGGAAACTGAAACATCTACTTAATTAACTTCTTGCAAAGATCGTATTAACGACATTAGATTTTGACCAGCGTTATTAATTATTATCCGGAGGATAAACGCCAATAGCGTCTATTCTACCAGTCAGGCGGTAAAGGATTCTCCATCGATCAGTTCATTGAAGAATTGTAAGTCTAGTCAGGGTAAGTCTAGTCGAGGCATGCAGGGCCAAGGTCATACGGTAGCTATAATTGAAGACGGTGAACGTTTAGATTTTATTGATAACTCCATCATTGGTCGTACTGTGGCAGTGCCAGTCTCAAGCCTGAAGAAAGAAAGTGGGTAATGCTAATTATCTTTGCTATATATGACACGATGTTGCTAAAAAGTTATTTTATATACGTTCAATCGATTCAGTCCGCTATGAAAATCCTTTCACACATTACATCAAATATAGTTATATAATATATTTCTATACATGTATACAATTATTCAATACATATCCTACGCCATATTATAATCATTCTAGTGATCAGAGTCAAAGACTGTCCATTGGGGAGGGATGTACGTGGTTCAAATTTTATGCTCCATCTGCGCCCTCTATCCAACTCAGCTATAATGAGTACACTGACCGTAAGCCATGGCAGCAAAAATCAGGCGATGAGGACAGGACGAGGGCTGGATACTTACCCCTTTATGCTTAGGCTGAGAAATACGAATTGTCGCGAAAACTCTAATGGCCACCTCTCAGGGCTTACTTAAGATACTGCTCTTCCTATTTACAATGTTATAAATATGATGGTGAGCATGTATACATATATAACATATATATATTATATACATATATATATGCCCATTATGCATATAATATACTAATAATGGATTTATTTATCACCGACATCAGTTGTAAATTCACATCTTTGCCGGTGGAGCGTAATCTCATCTAAATTAACAGCGTTTTCTCAACGCAGAGTAGATATCAGTCAAACGCAGCTGTCCTCATCCGCTGAGCGTGTCATTCGCTGGCGCACTTAGCCGCTACGAGCGCATTATCATCGCGCTAAGTCTCACGCCATAGTCGTCGTCATCGTCGTCATCGTCATTGCCGTCTTCATCGTCATTGTCATCGCTGAAAGACTGTCGTCAAGTGTTGGTATGCACTCGCCAATTTCCGGTTTGCTACTTCTGGTTAAGGTCATTTAACGTTATTCTACCGTAAACGACTTAAACCTTAAGCAGCGGATTATACAGAACCATCAAACGCGTGTCTATTGAAATAAGATAATTTATTGGATCAATCAATGAGCCACTATCGATTACCATCAGACACTACTGTCGCAACTGACGATCAGACAATGGCGATGCATGCCGGCGAATCAATGGGACAAAAATTGCAACACAGTAATATGTGAATAGACCCATGTCTGAATACACATAATCACTTAAATTATACTAATAAATATAAATATGAATATAAATGCATTTATTCTGATACGTCTCTTACAAACTCTTGTAAATAATGATGGCGACGTGTTAGATGCATATTGAAGCGAATATAATTGAACGGGATATAATGAAACAGAACAGAATGGAACAGAATCAGGGGTGTAACAAGCGGGAGGGCAGAGGGACACCACCCCTCCCCCCAGTTTTAAAACTGGGGTGGGCAAGGCCCCCCTGTCTTAGTGCTCAGTGCATCCATGTGCCCCCCATCCCAAATCGATTTTTATATGTTTCTCCAATGGCCTTTTAAAGATGACTTTGTTAAGATAATTTGAGACCCCATTTTTCAAATTTCTGGAAGGGGGAAATAAAAAAAGAGGGAAGGGGCAAAAAATGTTTTAATTTTTTTATCATTATACCTTCCCCACTTTTCGAAACCTTGTTACACCTCTGAACAGAATAGAATGGAATGGAACAGAATGGATCAGAATATAATTTTAAAAATTGAACTGAATAGAACAGAGTGGAACAGATCAGTGGTATGTATCATGGGAGGTAAACCTACCATATAAAGGCCATTGACATAATATTCTCAATAACGTATAACCTACCATATATATCTATGTAAATATATTTGGACATATAAGGCGTTCAAGTATCTGGTGCCAATAGACAAGATTGTTGAGGGTCACGCCTGGGATTCTCTAAATGAGGCAATCAACCATTTGGTCTGCAGTTAATGGGCAGTGCCCAGCGACGCTAGGGCTTAGCAGCGGCTGTGCAAACAGAGATCAAATCTGATAGCACAACAGAATTACGATAAGCCAAGCAACGGAGATGCTTCAACGGAAAAACTAAGCCTCTGTTTTCTCCTGATAAACTCTGACCCAGTGAAAAAACAGGAGAACAAGAATCGTCTTTAAAAACACATAGACTTAATGACTGGTCGGGGAATCGTTTCAACAATAAAAACTCGTTCAGGAGAGATGCACCCGCCCACACACACACACCACACACACAAACCACACACACAAACCACACACACACACCACACACGCACATAAACCACACACACACACACACCACACACACACACACACACACAAACCACACACACACACACACATAAACCACACACACACACCACACACACACACACAAACCACACACACACACCACACACACACACACACACAAACCACACACACACCACACACACACACAAACCACACACCACACACACACACACACACACACAAACCACACACCACACACACACGTGTATCCGTACATGCATACGCACTACATGTATCAACAGTTTCATGGAACACAATAAATAGAACTGTTGACCGATGCAGGTCTATTCAAAGTGGTAGCCTACTTGAGAACCTTGGTCACGGGCTGTACCGGTTCCTTTCTCCAATTAAGACGAACTCCTACTTCCTACGCCCACGCCCAGTCGCCCACGCCCACATGACGGTCAAATTCCACAGGCAGATAATCTAGCGCAAAAATCCTTTTTAATGGGAATGCTGTACTTCTAAATGTATTGCCATTTAAACACGATCTCCAAATCCCATCTCGCCCACGATCGCATGACTGTGTTGTTTCAGACAGACAGACAATGTAGAGTGAAATTCCTATTTTATTAGAATGCTGTTCCTTAAATGTATTGTACACCAGAGTGCGGATTTTCAGTTAGTTGAATAAAGAAAACAATTACTTACTTACTCACTTGCTTATTTACTTACTAACCTACTTACATACATGCATATATATATACATATATATATGTATATATATATATATATGCGTACATGGATATCTAACAACGTGAGGAAGAAAGGTATGTATGTAACTATGTTCCAAAAAAACTTTTGATCTGCTCGATTTATTGCTCCCAAATTTTGCTCTAAATTTGCTCTTTTGCAGCCGGTGAAAAACCTAGGGCGGGGTTCTTATTCACATCAAATCGGGGAGTTGTCCAAAGGTTAGTCCGTGTAAATTCCTCCTTTTAGCCGAGCATAGGAAGCAGTGTTTATCACATTTAAGAATTGTAAGGACTGCTCGGGCAAATCCTGGTACTTCGGTTAGTATAATATATTGACATGCATGCATGTACATATATGCGTGTGACCAGAAATAGCAAAAGAGCAGATCTTATCTAAACCCATTGAAGCAATTCGTGTGCAGAGATGAACGATTTCTAAAAATTGAGTACATGAGAACAATCAACAGCATTTATTGTTATTGTAGAATTGTAGAAAATTCGATCGTTTTCAGACCAAAATCATCATCCGAGAGCATCTGATGGAAACTTTTCCTGAGGTGTACAGTAAGTTCCTTCTTGGAACAGCCAATTGCGATGATCGAACCTGCGCCCTCCGTGAAACAGGACGACCACTCTAACCAATCGGCCACCGTGCCACACCTACATATACTTACTTACTTACCACCATAGTTTCTTATCCACTCACTCACAAACTTGCTTGTTTGCATACATACTTACTCTCTCACTGTCTGACCTGCTCGTTTAGTTCTTTATTTATTTACCTACTCTCAATGTGTTTGGTTACTAATTTGCTTACTGGCAAAACTTACATGAATAATTCTGTTGATCACTAATTCATGTAGAGTTGATAGATACCCTGTCAGTATATTGTGTGGTTCTGATTGTTTGAGTACCGATAAATACCAAATATGAAGATTCCCAGCGAATGAATATGAATAAGTCCACCAATGGAATATACCCAACCCCCAACCCCATTCTGGATGACTAACGACGCCACCATCTCCTGCAGCTCAATACGTTTTGTTGTCTTAACGAGATAATAACATTGTTAAATCACTATAGAGGGAGTCTTCTCAACTCGGAACCAACGAAGGACGCGTCCTGTGTTCAACGTTTCCTGTCAAACTGTTTTTGACATAAAACATGCGTACGGTCAAGAAGTACACGACACGCAGCACTCAACTAGGTTACAAATGGGTTACGTCGATACCGCGCAGTTAAGACATTAAACTTCCATGCGTGACAGTCAGAACGTTATTTTATTATCCATCGCGTCCTATCAGGGTCTACCTCAGCCCAACATCAGCACGTCAACATAGGCCTACGTATAAAGAGTCGCAAATGGAATAACATCACGCCTTTGTTGCACTCTGGTGGAATAGTCCCAAGCCCGGATAAAGGAGGAGGGTGACGATGAAGACCTTATAAATCACAAGCTGATGATAAACGTTCGAAAAATACTACATTCAGTGGACACTGAGGTATGCTATTATACTAGGTGCTATAGAAATGTTTAATTACCATTACAATTACAATACAATTACGCTACAATTTCCTGTATATTGTGACGATGGCCCTTTAGAAGTTTCTGGAGCAGAATAGAGTGGAACAGAATAGAATGGAACAGAATAGAATGGAACAGAATAGAATGGAGCAGAATAAAGTGGAACAGAATAGAATGGAACAGAATCGAATGGAGCAGAATAGAATGGAACAGGATAGAATGGAACAGAATAGAATGGAATGGAGTAGAGTAGTATGGGATAGAACACCATAATATAAGAGAATGGAATTATAGTGGGAGTGACATGGAGAAAGAGCATCTTGTCAACTCACGGAAGTTTCTGCTGCTGATGCAGTATATGAACGGATTGCAGCATGAGGAGACGAAGACCAGCGCCTGAGCGACGGTATTGAACACAATGTACTTGACAACTTCCGTTGCGGGTGGCCTAGTTCCGGTCGTCAGGTATTTCCACTGCTTCTGCGCGCTGAGGTACCGGATCAGGTGATAAGGTGTCCAGCAGACGATGAACACGATGGTCACCGTGAACACCATCGCGGTCACCTTTCGAATGGGCTTCCTCGCCCGGTCAGGGAGCGACGGTCCCAATGGGCCACTGCCCCTGATTAGTCCATAGAGGAGTTTCGAGTAGCAGAGGACCATCACAACGATGGGCAAGGCGAATCCAACGACGAGCTCAAAATTCACCCAGAACCACTGGTGCTCGAAGTGAGACCTACGTGGCCAGTAGAGCTGGCATCGGCTGGTTCGGTTCGGCTGCATGAGGGACGAGGACCCTGTTCCCGCGTACAACCAATATGGGGTCATAATGACGGCACAGACGATCCATAATACGAAGCAGACGTAGACGGCGTTGCGTGGCTTGCGGTATTGGATCGAGGTTAGAGGGTGAACGACGGCAAGGTAGCGGTCAACGCTCATCGCCGTCATCGTGAAAATACTGGCGTAGCAGTTGACTCCATGCATCACGCTCAGTACCTTGCAAGGCAAAGCTCCGAACGGCCAGTTACGAGTGACCGTACTATAAGCCATGAAGGGGAGACTGATCATGAAGAGGTCATCGGCCAGAGCGAGGTTCAGCATGAAGCAGTTGGCCACGGTCTTCATACGGTTGTTGATAGCTATGCCTATGATGGTCAGCGTGTTACCTAGAAGACCAAACACGAACGTTATGCAGTAGAGCGCGGCGGTTATGTGGCGCAGGAGTTGTGTGTCTACGCGGTCGTAAATAGCACCTCCTGTTCCAGCTACCCCTGTGGCTGGTCCGGCTCTTGTTCCGTCTGTTGCTCGAGCGAGGAGCTCGTCGGAACAGTCAAGGCGACCTGGAGCTGTAGATGACCAGTTGCAGAGGAATGGCTCTGTTTCGTTCCACATGGTTACGGACTGTTTCTCTCGATCGAAGTCACTGACTCGTATTCGGCTAACGAAACATGTTATCATGATAATCTTTATCATCATCATCATTATTATCATCATCATCATCATCATCATCATCATCGTCATCGTCTCGTCATCATCAGCATCATCATCATCGTCATCGTCGTCGTCATCGTCGTCATCATCATCGTCGTCGTTGTCATTATCACCATCATTATCATTATCATCATCATCATCATCATCATCGTCGTCGTCGTCATCATCATCATTATCGTACTCATTATTAGAATCATCGTTGTTACTGTCAACAGCACCATCTACTCTTATCTGATATAGAAATATTATGTAGCGCCATTATAGCATCAATATGATGAACTCCCTGCATACGGGATCAGGTGCTTGGATTGGGTTTTGCGCACGGCGGAACGCTTCAATGACCGTATTCCAAAGTTCGTCTATGTTTCCGAATAATTATATGCGGGACGATCTGCATTGGCTCCCCTTCTCTCAGCGGATCTCATTCCTGGTCTCAACATTGGTATTGCGCTGTATCGAAGTATCATCAGTTCTAACAGATACCTGCAGCTGGGCTGTTTCACATTAAGTCTCCAACTCCGAGGCTCTCCATTCTTTTTTACAATCCGAACATCTTGTTCCTCGCTCTCGAACTTCCATGAGGCATCCTCGAGCCTTCTCGGTTGCTGGCCCTGTAAACTTAAATGGACTCCCTGTCACCATTCGCCTTGTGCCTAGGGAACACTCAACCGTGTTTCATAATAACCATAAGACCGTCCCATTTTAGCCGGGGTTTAGTCGGGAGCGCTTCTGAGTAGATGTCTTGAATGGCGCTATATAAATCCACCAAATAAATAAAAAAGTAGACAATCGCATTTAATTTTAAGGAAAAAGTCATTGAAGACACACATCACCATCATCCCATCCCCATCATCAACATCGTCACTAAAATCCGCTTCAGCAGTAATATAATTTTCGTTCCTGTCTTTTTTAAAGAAAAAAAGTCTACACGACTTAATGGGTAAAAATGTGATATATCATGTTATTATTATGTTTTGCTATAATTTTGCCGTCTTATAATGGGTAATATAATCATGTCATTAATATATCACATGTATGTTATAATTTAAGGTCAAGTTATAATTTTATTTTATGTTATAATTACGCTTCGTTACCAGTTTTATGCTATGTAATAATTGTGTTGTGTTATAATTAGTATGTCGTTATCATGCTATGTCACTATATATGTAATGATTTTCATGTGATGTGACAACCTCTATGCTATGTCATAACCTTAATGTTCTGTTATTATTATTATGTTATATCTTGCTATGTTGTGTCGAGTTGCATCATGTTGCCAAGTATCACACATGATAAAAATGTACTGATTTTTATGGTTCCCTTTAGTAATGTAACATTAGTTCAGCATGTGGGAGGCGGGCGCTGGAAAATCATTAGTTCAGAAAAATATTTCGCGAAATACAAAAACAATCGCGGAAACGTCTGAAAGCCTGGAAAAAAGAGTGGAAGGTCTGTACATTTCCATTAGCTGTATTAGCTGCACTACAATCTTAGCAATTAGCAATGTCATAATAATTATTGGCCATTAGCTATTCTGTAGTCGGAATGATAACCACAGCAGTAATGAGTGTTTTTACTTGATGCTTTGAGTGTTGCCGATTTTTTACAAGTAATCTGATTACAAAAAATAAATCATTCGATTTTAATAAATTTAAGAATACTTCAACTGTTTACATTGAATTTATAAGAAGTCGATCATATTGATCAACCTAATTGAAAATAATATTGCTGTTTAAAATCCACGTTGATTTGACTCAATATGTACAAATTCCTTGGTTTTATTCAATATTTACAAACAACTCGATTTGATTCAATATTTTCAAACATCTCAATTTGATTCAATATTTACAAACATCTCCAATTGATTCAATATTTTCAAACATCACGATCTGATTCAATATTTTCAAACATCACGATCTGATTCAATATTTTCAAACATCTCGATCTGATTCAATATTTACAAAATCTAGACTGTAGTTCGATAGATAGCCTCTAACTGAGGAGGATTTCAGGATTTAATTCAGTAAGAGTTCACGTAATTCAGGAGAAATCGGAAAAACACATTAAACACCGTATTTGAAAGATAGGGATGCCGTGTGTTGTTCAAATAATTTAATATATCCTAATTCAAAACAGCGTCTCACAAATAGAGAATTAATTGATCATTATTAATGCTGATAAATAAGTCTTCCTTAATTAATAAATATTCGCTTATTAATAAATCTTAACTAATTTAGAAGTTTTGACTAATTAGAAAATCCTAGCAACGTGCAGCAGAAGTCATTTAATTCGATTAGAACATTATCTGTTTTCTCGGCCCTACCACGCTCCACTTGTTTGTCTGTTCAACTAGCTTAGTTTACTTCTATCTCCAATTAATTACCGGCTCATTTGCTTGTGTATGCTTCATAAATAATTATTGCGTGCTTGCTTGCAGACTTTCAGTTCAATATATGTTTCGAAACCATCATCGTTTACTGAGGGTTTCAATACAAGATCGATAATAGTAGTCTTACCTATTTGGCACCGTTGTTCAATCCCGGTTGGTGCTGTGGCTAACGTTGTCCGTTCATCGCTTTTGTTGCAGACTCTGCTGCGTGCATCAACGATGCCAAACAGCGTCATTTCTGACCAGCGGAGCGACGCTTGCGTTCACATGAAACCTTCGAGAGCTCAATGTATCGGGTGTCTACCGCGAGAGCGGCACGATGCGTGCGATACACACGAGGATGAAAAGATATAGTACCTATGAGCTTCTTTCTCTTTTGTACTGCGTTTATATCTTTCTTCTCATCTCTTTATCCCAGTCCGTTT
>OY365810.1:39292630-39419687 GCA_959347315.1 Bimastos eiseni
AATCGGGAGCATGTGTCGAAATCCCATCCAGGGTCTCTGGTAGAAACCATGGATTGGTCCAAGTTGGACGTTGAATTGTTTGGCGGGTCTCGGCAATTTGTCAGTGTTACAACGACATTGTATGGTACGTGTAACTGGTTAACGGGACAACTGACATCGCCCTCCTTCTTTGTCCAATCCTGGAACTGGCACCACCTGAAAATGATCGTGGTTGGTAGCGAATTAAAGGAAACGCGTTACAAAAACATAATAATTATGTAGAAATGACACTTCGCTATCGAGTAAATTGTTTCTATAGGCCTACCTGGTGAGCCTTTTAAAATTGTTGTACTTTGTAAGTGTTCAGCTCCTTATCGCTTCTTCTATGCAACATTTTGGACACGAGTAACTAAAAATATGATCCGACCAAAATCCTCATGTATGCAAGACCTGTCACGTATCAATGACCTAGCCTCGATCTCAGCAAAAAGAGCATCTAACATCTATGGATAATCGCCGTATTCTAAATCTGGAAACCTCTAAGCGCCACTCGAATCCCAAGCGCAGGACACTCACGAAGTAGACCTATGCTACCTTCGTTCTTTTCTCGCAGATAGCATCGCAAGTCTGAGGCATTTAAAACTATTCTGCGTAGGCCAATAGATTCTGACGATACATGATTCTTAAGCTGAGAAATATATAAGAAAATATATACAAATATATCTAGTAAACATCGGCCTCCACAGAACCTATGAGTGATGAAATGTTTACGACTTATCTTACTCAGTAACAAATGCGAACAGAACAAATCACAGAGGAATGTTGTATTAACACCTTGATTGCATGCGAGCCACATTGGTCTCCCAAGCTATAGTTTGGGACACGCTCGTCAATAAAGTGTTAATATTCTCGCTTTCCAAACAACAACCAATGTGCAAACGAGAACTACACCGACACTGCACGCGTATATATATATATATATATATATATATATATATATATATATATATATATATATATATATATATATATATATATATATATATATATATTGGCGGCCCTTATGACAGAGTTGGAAATTATCTTCTGGCAGCCTTTCAATCTATCACAATTATGGAGAATGATATATGTGCTAAGATCCTAAAATCTGCAATTAGCCAATATTTATGGGTGGCCCTCGATGTCAAAAGTTGAAATCATAAACCAACATCAGTCATATGTGGAACTGGTGCTATGCAAAACTAAAAACAATTTTCGATGCATTGATGCATTATATTGACTTACTAATGTGTGCAATGCTTTGCTTCAACATTTCGTATTTATAATTCAAATTGTATACCGCTTCTATTTACCGAAGAGTGTAAAATTTAATATCATAATAAACACATTGGTCGTTTTCCAGTTCTGCTATCTTGTGCATATAGTATAGTTATGTACAATTTCATGTATATATATATATTATATTTATATATCTTATATATACATAATATAAGTTAGTGAGCAGGATGACAAACCACACCAAGAATACTTCTAGTAACTGGCCTCTAGAACTATTATTGATATCACTCAGATAAATCGTACTAACCCTATATGCTTCTTTTCAGTTTTTTATATTGAGTTTTGTTTGCATTACTGCATTGTCCGGTAAAATCTGGGACTAATATAGAAGGGACATGACGCCGCAGCGTGTCAGCCAATCAGCGATCATCTTTTCTGATAGGTACTTTGCGGGCGATGTCTGTGATCGGCTATGTAATGAAAATGACACTCGGGTAGGCTACTCAGCAGAAGTGTAACAAGCAGGGGGTCAGAGGGGCACTGGCCCCCAGTTTCAAAACTGGGAAGCTAAGCCCCCAGTTTTAGTGCTCAGTGCCCCCCATGTGCCGCCAAATCGGTTCTTTTTTGCATTTCTCCAATGACTTTTTAAGATGACTTTTGTTAAGATAATCTGTACCCCTCCATTTTTCAAATTTATGGAGGAGCAAAATTTAAAAAGTGGGGTAAAAAAAACAAGCAGGGGGTCAGAGGGGCACTGGCCCCCAGTTTCAAGACTGGGGGGCTAAGCCCCCAGTTTTAGTGCTCAGTGCCTACATGTGCCCCCATATCGGTTCTTTTTTGTATTTCCCCAATGACTTTTTAAGATGACTTTTGTTAAGATAGTTTGTGCCCCCATTTTACAAATTTATGGAGGGGCAAAATTAAAAATGTGGGGTCAAACAAATGTTTTGGGTGCTTCTCGAAATATTTTTAAAATTATGCCCCCCACACTTTTCAAAACTTTGTTAGACCTCTGCCACTCAGAAGGGCAACTTTGAAGTTGCCGAAAGTTCATTTAAATTTATGAAACTCCAGTCATAAAATCTTCCTTTGAACACATCTTTTTCATATTGTAAGTTCTGTATAATAAGTTTCACATCGTTAACAAAAACAAACGCGACTGCCGATCTATCCTGCAAAAGTTCCGCATGAAGTTACACTCATTATCTAGGTCAATGACCCAGTCTTCGGCGAATTTAAATCCCTTCTATATTAATCCCAGAAAAAACATGTACTAATCGTCGACAAATGGCTTTTGCTGTAAACATGCATTAGTCGTGACTAGCATTAGACGATTCTACTTCCATTTAACAGGGACATCAGGCTGTTTACTGATAAAACTTATGCTTTTAATGTTCTGACATTTCAGCAATACAACGTCTCGTCAAAGACAGACGGTTTTTTAAAGTCGATGCTGATGACTCACAATGGACTGTATTCGTAATTCGATATACAGGTCATTCGATATACAGGTCATTTTCTGTGTATTAGTATTTGGTTGGTTTCGTTTAATATATTAATTTTGCCGTCGGACGAACGTCGAACGCTCATTAGGGTTGTCGTACTCGAGGCCTCCTTCGCATATCTCTGAAGTACAGGTCATTACAGCTTCTAATTGGATCTCGGGTATTCTACTGGACAAGATATTGACGACGTATATGTATATATACATATGTATACGTGTGTTTACTACATTATGCATGCCTATTCACACTAAAACATGAAATGTATATATAGATATAACCGGTGCAAGAAAAAACGATATTAATTCATGATTAAAAAACACTGTACATTGAAAAAAACATTGAAATAATACACGTCGAGTGAAATGACTTTATTCCTAATACTTCCATTCTAATCTTATATCTGATTTAAAATTCATCCAGATTTGCATTCAATATTTCTTTCATTTGGACTTGCTGCTGATGAAGGCGCCAAGAAATTTATTTTTAAAAAGTAAATCTACGTGTGCAATTTTATAGTTGTCAAAATAGACTTGTGTATTTTATGCGGGCATCATTTTCAAATTTGAACAACATGAGAAAGTATAGGAGCCTGCTTAAATTAAAATTTTGCTCTAGAACAGCTGCTTGACCTTCACTGATGATAGATTGAAGTAAGCCACCTAACAATCAAGCATGTGGATAATTGATTTCTGAAATACAGACATTCATATTATGAATTATTTTTCTTATGAAGTCTATTTTTCTGTTCTTAAGGTTTCCTTGAATTCCTTTCATCACAAACGACAAACGATTTTCCAGCCATGTTGAATGTCTTAAACATTGTGAGAGCTAAGATTGGTTTAGATAATTCTGGACTTGACAAGTTTATAAAAGATTTAGCAAAGTGCGACTATGTTGGATCATACTTAGGTTGAGTCAAAGTTGATATCGATTAGAGTTATTTATATTGAATTGAATTTGTGATTATTTCGTGGAAATAAATTACAAATCTAAAATGCAAGTGGAAATCAGTATGCATGATGCATACTCTATATAAAATTGAATATTTATAGTATCTTTGCCAAAGGCATCCAGCTTATAATATACCTGATAAGGCTCATGGACGTTTATTTAAACAGCGTCTATTGATGCGAGTATTATCGTGGTCGGTTCTCAACGGGCTGTGTTTATAAGCAACTGAAGACCATGATAAATGTAGAGTAAGACATGTCTCATCATCTTGTGCTTATCAAAATGTCTGCTAATTTGTCCCAGCCTGTTCCCAATCCATTAGCTCGGACAACCTTTAAGACTACGCTTACCACTTCCAGACCAATCCCTTCCCGCCTACACGTTGGTATCACATCCAGCGGATGTGCGACATTAACTCAATAAATAAACGACTTAATAAATTGCCGAAGAGTTTGTTTAGAGAGATGCAAAAATTTCTCTTGGTGGAAGAAATCCTGCTGTTCTACGGCGCCACCATTTACCACGCAATATGAGCATAAATTCCAGCAGGTAGTTCTATGCAAGGTAGGTCCTACGTCATGTTCAAAGGCCGACCATGGACTCCGACCTATAGACACATAAGGCACACTAAAAATACATCGTTTACATAAAGGTGAAATGTAACATCTGTTCGATGTTGACGGATGGCAAATAGGTATGTGTTTAGATTCATTTCTGCATAATTATAAAGGTCGATCAGCGTTGATTTACTGATGTGAGATAAGTTCGAGGGAACAGCCGGTCTGAGGTTGTTGCTAGGTAACCGTTGAGCAGATTCGACGAAGCAATCGTCGGGTAGCAGATCTATCGTTTCTAAGTAGATAACGCAGCAAGAAGCCAGAATATTAATTAGCGTCTGCTATATCGTTGTATTCTGCTGCAGAAACTAAAGGAATGATTTTCGACGTTATAAAATAGAGCAATGTGTTTGATAAAATGGTCCTCCAGTCATAGTTACAAATGCACGCAAGGCCACAAGAGAGAACTTTAGATACAATGACGCTGATCAACTATGCACAAAGGATGGATGGCTACAGGGTTTAACGACAGCCTTTGACAACTGAGGCCGTTGCCATTGACAGAAATTTTCTTGGCATATTACAGCACTTACAGCTTGCATAAAGGACTTGCTCAAGGTAATTACGCAGTGAAAGGCTGAGTGCAGACTTTATCAGTAACGTGCTCTCCGAGTTACAGGCTGAGCGCTCTATCCTTTCGGCTACCATTGACTTTCAATTCAAATGTAGGCCTACACGTTCTTCAACAGCAGCCGACGAGGGGTGAACATACATTCCCACGGGCTCGCCTGGTTTATTAGGCAGCGCCGACTGCGCCGTTATTTCTCGGTTGTAGACCCTTCAACATAAAGCGAGCTCCCACTTGTGCTCCGATCTTTACTTGTAGCCCAACCGTTAGGCTTTTGCAAGTCCATCAAGTCTTTTTTTTTTAGTCGTGGCTGGATGTACTACTGAGTAGGTTCCTGAAGGGGTGCTATATAAATGCTAAAAATGAATGAATGAATTAATGAGTATATGGCTCAAAGTTTTATTGTTTTCGATAGAATTGAGAAATCCTTCAGCATCGCTGCCCGGCTGAAAATGGCCCCACAACATATAGGGTTACTATGTATGACTGAGTGCCTTTGCTAGCTCGAGGTTAAAGTCACTGAAATCAGGTATCGTCTGAAACCGCTATTCGCACACTCCCTTGCCGAGACGCAGTCTACTCTCTGACCAATGCGGATTACAGAGCCAGTTCAACCAGCTTGTTGCTTTCTGTCTCGTTCTTACGCACCCAACGTAAACCGAATTCCTTGAAGAAAAGGCAAGATCACCTACTCAACGAATTCCTACTCAAAAACAGAGTCGAAAACATGTTTCTCACTAGCGAATGGACAAACGGATGCCAAAGATTTTGTTGTTTTCCGTAAAACCGCAGCTGGAACAACTCGTAAGGGATGGATCTAACGAATGCGTCGATTCCTCATCCTCGAGTTCATTGGAATTTTTGTATAAGTCCTGCAGGCGAATGCAGATGAGGAAGGTATGAAGTCATTGCGAGGAGGAGGAGAAGAGGAGGAATTGGAGGAACAGGAGGGAGGGAGGGGCGAAAGAGGAAGACATTGAGGAAGAGGAGAAAGAGGAGGAGAAAGAAGAGAAGGAGGAAGAAGAAGAGGAGGAGGAGAAAATGTATAATGAGGAGTAGGAGGAGGAGGAGGAGGAAGAGTGAAAGGAGGAGAAAGAAAATAAGGATGAAGAGGGAGATATGGAGGAAGAGAAGGATTAGGAAGAGGAGGAAGAGGACAAACAGGAATAGGAGAAGTAATAGGGGTTCGTCGGTGCTTGTCTCGGAATCAGCCTATTTATATGTACCCTATATATACATGTATATCACGTGATAACTCATCGTTTGGATCATCTAGGCTACATGTATTTCGGGGTCGTCTTGACCTTAACCAGCGGGGATGATGATGATAGGTCAACCAGGTTGTTCGCTTATCTATGTATGTAGGCGTGTATGCATGTGTGCATGTATTTATATTTGTATATATGCTTGTCTATATGGATCCATGCATGCGTGTATGTATGTTTGCATGTGTTCATGTATGTATGTACATATGCATGTATGCATATGTGCATGCGTGTATATACGTATATGTCACGTGATATATATGTATATACACATATGTATATGTGTATATATACACATATACATATGTATATACATATGTATGTTTATATCAATGTACATTGTATTCTACCGAATGATTCAATGTTCCCAAAAAGAATCTGTAAGGCTTTAACACACTTTTCACTTTTTTCCACTTGAAGCTTTGCATAAACTATCAGGACAGCACGTTGTGCTTTATTTCGAGACAATTGATTTCCGTCATTGTTTCGACTACGTCTGTCTGCTGTTTCATTGTTTCTAAACATAGATAAAGCCAATGACGTTTGTTAACGATTGCTTAGCAAATAAAGCAATGTACGGAATGTTTCCTTCAGATTTTTGTTGTTATTGTAATTTATTACCTATCTAGCGCCGTTGTAAACTGCACCAGTCATCAACCAACAGTAATCAAGTCAATTTCCAAAAGACCAGCGCGTATACAATTGCCCAGATAAACGTAACGTTTCGTTCAAAGTAATTACACTTTAATGCTCCACTACGTAGTGTGTTAGCCTGACTTGGTGTGCATTGCCTTAATTGAATTACATTCGCAAGAGGCAAATAATAAAATAACATTATTTCTTCACTAAATAAAATGAACATCAGTGGCATCTGATAATGACCACTTAATAACTGGTTAATCTGCTGATTCTTAGTTTAGGGTGCTATATAATTTACCATTGATTATTACAGATACCAAACATTACATACATTGAGATGCAAATAAAAATCTTTGGCCAATATTCGAGCGTCTATAATATCATAGGATTGCTGTGTCCAGTTGTTCAAAATAGCGCATCATCTCAAGCTAAGAAGATAGATGTTCATTTAATTTAAGGTCATCAAATCGTGTGAGCTAAAAATGCCAGTAGAATTCCACAAAATCCCACTTTATTAAAGCAACCGACGTTGCGCTAAATTTGGGCTTAGGAAATTGGACATTGGGCTTGGGCTATCTGAAAGCCTGTCTTCTGTGCCACTTGATGTATGTCATTGTTGTTGTTTTGGTGTCTTGTCCGTATGGCATGAAATGCATTGGAACTGAAGGGCCAAAGGTCAAGTATCTTCGACTGAGTTCAGATCGAAAGCTGTGTATCGATCGACGCATCAATAGAGGCTAATGTTGCTTGATATACGGAGGGACTGATAAGAAGATTGATGGATGGATGGACGGATGGATGTAGGGATGGATGAATGGATGAATGAATGAATGAATGAATGTATGGCTGGATGGCTGGCTGGATGGATGGATGGGTTGGTGGATGGATGGATTGGTTGGGTGGATGGATGGATGGATAAAAGAATGGATGAATGGCTGGCTGGCTGGCTGGATGGCTGGATGGATGGATAGATGGAGGGGTGGACAGATAGATGGATGGATGGATGGTTGGGTGGTTTGATGGATTGGTGAATGGATGGCTGGATGGCTGGCTGGATGACTGGATGGCTGGCTGGATGGATGGATAGATGGATGGATGGAGTGAGTGGGTGGACGGGTGCATGAGAGTGAGAGGTATTGATGAACTGACGAGCGATAAATGGAGGGTCAGAAGAATGGATGAACCGATGGTCGATGGGATAGATGAGCGATATACGGGGATCACAAAGATCAACAGAGAAACATATTATAAGGGGGTTGAGAGGGATGGAAGGATGGATGAACGAAAGAAAGAAGGACAGATGGACGGACGGAAGAATTCAATAGACGAAAGGTAGGGTATAGACGGTCAGAGGAAGAGACGAACAGACGGACAAAGAGACAGACTAAAGCTGAACGAAAAGGAAGTGAAGAAGTATCAAGGCGTAGACAAGCATAGATAGACGGACAGATAGAAGAACCGATGGATGGATGGAAAAAGAAGCGAACCGTCGTACATTTATGTAGTGGCTCAACTTTTAAGGTCTTGGGTTAAATCATGTTTTGCTTTGGCATGTAACTTGATTTAGAATACATAAGACAAAGACCCGACCTGTAAGAACATAAACAGTTTGAAAGAATTCATATGGACCCTATTAGCTGACCTTTTGCTTACAATTATTCATACCATATGGGATGCATATAAGTGTATATATATATATACAAAGTATGTGTGTACTATCATATATAATATATATATATATATATTTGAAGGTACAGCATGACTGATATTTCCTACAGATTGAACACTTCATGATACATAGTGATTCTAACTGAACTATGTATGTATGTAATCTCGTTAGACAGCCAGGATAGGAATGTTATCGTGTGATGAGCTTGAACAGTGAAACTCGGTCCTTGTCGCGTCTCGTTCTCTCTTGTGGTTTTAGGTAAGTCAGAGCTACGACGGCCATTTGTAAGAAAACCAGTCGATGGCTATGATAACAGTAATAATAATAATAATAATAATAATAATAATAATAATAATAATAATAATAATAATAACGATAATAATGATAATTATAAAATAAAACTGATATTTGATGTGATCTTCTTTTAGAAGCTACACATAGAACCAATAAACATCGACTCATCTAAATCAACTTCAGGTTGAAAAATATATGGTTACTCGTTGCGTGGTTAATCAGTAAGAGGATTGATGAATAGGGTTCCCACACTCGCCTTCATTAAAAAATAGTAGATAGCTGGAGATTGACGGCTGAGAGACTAAGCAAAGACCTTAAGGATCGGTGAATGATGGGTGCACGCAACATGAGATTACCGTATCAAGAGGCGAAATAAAAGGACGATGAACACGCGAACTGAACGGAATAAAATGAAATATAAACTCACCTGGTGAAAAGTAGTAATAGTTTCAGTTTAACGACACCGTGTGATAATAAAGATCATTAGCGTCCTCCTTCTAATCCTTTATCCAAGGCTTGGGCCTGGCACTGCCAGAGTGCAAGCAGCGTTGAAGTTCTGGCGAAAAGATTGAACCAACTGATTCCTGTCGACAGTTCATAGATGGCGCCATATTCGGAGTCTCTACCTACACACCTCTTTAGAAATAGACATTTATTTACGTTCGTGTATACATGTATATTCAAGCCACAGTATTGCAATCAGACATCGTTTGTAAGATTATAAATATCCATGAAACGCACGCAAAGTAGTCACCAGTGACAGGTTACACGTGCAGCGGGAAGTAGGAACAAGGAAGAGAAAACGGAAACTAGACTGAGCAAAACAGGACCTGGTAATAATACAATCATTTGTCTTCTCGTCAGCTCATCATTAGCCTTGTCATCAGCAGAAACTGTCGATTGTTCTTGTGCAACTGGTTGGTCTATTGTTCCCAATGAAGCAAAAGCCTCTAAGGGTTTCGACTTATGCGCCAAAAGGTGCGGAAATAGGTTGTTACTGTCTCATTCGCATAGGCCCCTACGTATATGAATGTTTGGACGAAATTGAGATTGAAAATGATGTGTTTTATGCCAGCCAATTATATTCCCTACATGCGTAACTTTGACAACTCTTCTGAGCCTGTACGATAAAGAACCTTCAAGGGTTTTTCACATTTTTCACAACAAAGAATCTATCAGAAGTCTTTATTTTAGGTTTTCCAAAAGCTTTTGAAACTAAGAAGTCTATCGATGTTTGGCGTTAGAGAGAGACAAGAAAGCCCTCAACAACAGACAATAGCAGATTTCAGCAGTAAATACGAGCTCACGAATTCATTTAATTCTAGCCATACAGCTCAACTCTCCTTCGGATTGAATAATGAACTCAGTGAATGCGCTCTTTCCCAGAAATTTTTACTAAGTAGGTCGACTCGATCATTAGTTTTCCATTTGGTTAGCGCTACGAATGAGAACGAAGGTTTATAACTAATACGCCTCATTCGCATATTAGAATTGGCTTCTTTCAGGTGATGTGTATCAGGGTCGTCCGGAGAGGGGGTCCAGAGGCTAATGCCTACAATTTCAGGTAGAGAGATACGTTTTAGTCTGAGGGGATTATCTTGCCTTCCTGACAATTGGGAACGGTAGTTTGTCTCCATCATTAAAGAGGGATTGACGCCTCTGACGTGCATGCGGTAACCGAGTGTATGCGAATTGTGCAATTCAAAATCAAGGATGTCCAAATATCGGAATATAAAATCAATTGTGTGCTGAAAGTAGTCGCGTGTGCTCAGAAATTGGCACAAGAACGTTTCGCCACATCGTGATATATATATATATATATATATATATCACCCGAGCGTTCCGTTCGCGAGCCTTTGTTAGGACACAAAGAAAGATTTTCCGGGTTTCAATTAAGATGAATAACTGTATTTCATTTACTGTCACCTCAAATGTCTATTTCTTGGATATTTTAATTGAATTTATCAACCGTTAACTTGAGTCATTAACGAGTTATTTAGTGCAAATCCTAGTTTAAATAAGACAGCTCTTATAGTTTTGTTCGAATTTTAATATGGGACACGTTTAAAATTTTAAAAATCTACTTTGACAGACAGCAAATTGTGCAAATATATTTTATAACCGTTCTGGTTTCTTCGTCAACAGTAAGCTCAAGTGGAAAGAATAAATGATGCAGATTTGGATGAAATGCTTCTAATGCTTAGATATTTTGCATTGCAAGCACCGGGTGATTATTTTATATAACTATATGGGGCCTACGTCATGAAGTGAGGGCCCATCCATATACTACGTACGCAAAAGATCTAATTTTCGGACCCCCTTCCCTGTTGCACCGCGTACATTTAGCTCTACACCTCTCCCCTATTGCAAAGGTTAAATAGCTAATGACATCTAAAAGACATTAACTTTACCGCATGCTATTTATTTTTGCTAAGCATCATATTTAGTAGATTCAATTTCTTAACTGTTATGAAGAAATAAAACACTAAGAACACTTGCATTTAAAAAGTGTTACTGTTACCTAAAAATTTTTAAATAGGAATATAGTATGTGATTGGGTTTACAGTTTTACAATTATGATTTTAATATTCCGTATTTTGGACGTCATACTTAGACAATTATATTTGGGTATGTACATGTACATATTTTCTTGACCCCCTCCCCTCCCACCGTACTCACCCGTACGCAAAATGCGTAACTTTGACAACTCTTCTGAGCCTGTACGATAAAGAACCTTCAAGGGTTTTTCACATTTTTCACAACAAAGAATCTATCAGAAGTCTTTATTTTAGGTTTTCCAAAAGCTTTTGAAACTAAGAAGTCTATCGATGTTTGGCGTTAGAGAGAGACAAGAAAGCCCTCAACAACAGACAATAGCAGATTTCAGCAGTAAATACGAGCTCACGAATTCATTTAATTCTAGCCATACAGCTCAACTCTCCTTCGGATTGAATAATGAACTCAGTGAATGCGCTCTTTCCCAGAAATTTTTACTAAGTAGGTCGACTCGATCATTAGTTTTCCATTTGGTTAGCGCTACGAATGAGAACGAAGGTTTATAACTAATACGCCTCATTCGCATATTAGAATTGGCTTCTTTCAGGTGATGTGTATCAGGGTCGTCCGGAGAGGGGGTCCAGAGGCTAATGCCTACAATTTCAGGTAGAGAGATACGTTTTAGTCTGAGGGGATTATCTTGCCTTCCTGACAATTGGGAACGGTAGTTTGTCTCCATCATTAAAGAGGGATTGACGCCTCTGACGTGCATGCGGTAACCGAGTGTATGCGAATTGTGCAATTCAAAATCAAGGATGTCCAAATATCGGAATATAAAATCAATTGTGTGCTGAAAGTAGTCGCGTGTGCTCAGAAATTGGCACAAGAACGTTTCGCCACATCGTGATATATATATATATATATATATATCACCCGAGCGTTCCGTTCGCGAGCCTTTGTTAGGACACAAAGAAAGATTTTCCGGGTTTCAATTAAGATGAATAACTGTATTTCATTTACTGTCACCTCAAATGTCTATTTCTTGGATATTTTAATTGAATTTATCAACCGTTAACTTGAGTCATTAACGAGTTATTTAGTGCAAATCCTAGTTTAAATAAGACAGCTCTTATAGTTTTGTTCGAATTTTAATATGGGACACGTTTAAAATTTTAAAAATCTACTTTGACAGACAGCAAATTGTGCAAATATATTTTATAACCGTTCTGGTTTCTTCGTCAACAGTAAGCTCAAGTGGAAAGAATAAATGATGCAGATTTGGATGAAATGCTTCTAATGCTTAGATATTTTGCATTGCAAGCACCGGGTGATTATTTTATATAACTATATGGGGCCTACGTCATGAAGTGAGGGCCCATCCATATACTACGTACGCAAAAGATCTAATTTTCGGACCCCCTTCCCTGTTGCACCGCGTACATTTAGCTCTACACCTCTCCCCTATTGCAAAGGTTAAATAGCTAATGACATCTAAAAGACATTAACTTTACCGCATGCTATTTATTTTTGCTAAGCATCATATTTAGTAGATTCAATTTCTTAACTGTTATGAAGAAATAAAACACTAAGAACACTTGCATTTAAAAAGTGTTACTGTTACCTAAAAATTTTTAAATAGGAATATAGTATGTGATTGGGTTTACAGTTTTACAATTATGATTTTAATATTCCGTATTTTGGACGTCATACTTAGACAATTATATTTGGGTATGTACATGTACATATTTTCTTGACCCCCTCCCCTCCCACCGTACTCACCCGTACGCAAAATCGCCAAAAATTTGAGGCCCCTCCATTCGCTGTACGTAATATGTGGACGGCCGATGACTTGTACTACAGCGCAAGCTTTTATTTCCAGCTTAATTGACATACTGAAATACTTTGAAAATCTATCTTTTAGTTGCGCATCTCTCTGCGTTGGACTTGTGCCCTAGCTGAATGTCTTGGATGAATAAAAAAAGACAAACGAAGCAAGAAAATACCACGCTGCATAATTCTAGTTACCAAGAGACAATTGAGCAAGACATAGAGAAATGACGACACAGATATCATTAGCAAGCCACAGTCCGATAATTCTATCCCGGAATGCCAATGGTCTTTGATCGAGCAATAGTTTGTTACGCAAACACAACACAAGTTCTAACCCTGAGGACACGATGCACCCTGTGCCATAGCCATGTGCAAATAAATGGACAAACATTAATCATTAGTTTTTTGTGCACTTAGGACACGGTGGCCGATTGGTTATAGCGCTCGTGTTGTTATGCGGAGAGTGCGTTCTGGATTTTCCCTTGAGACGATTATGTTACAGGATACATTAGCAAGTCTTTCACCCACCAATTGATTAGAACCATAGATTAATGGCTGACCATTACATGCTAGCGTTAAATAGATACTTTATGGTAATAATAATAATACAAATTATTATTATAATAATAAAAATAATAGTTATAGCATTAATAATAATAATAATAATAATAATATTTAGTAGCAGTAGTAGAGGGAGGTAGGGGGAAGTTGAATTAGCAGTAGTATTAACAAGAGAAGTAGTAGCAGTAGTAGTGGTGGTGGTAGTAGGTGGAGTAGGTGGAGCAGTAGTTGTAGTAGGTGGAGTAGGTGGTGGAGTAGTAATAGTAGTAGTAGTAGTAGTAGTAGGTGGAGTAGGTGGAGTAGTAGTAGTAGGTGGAGTAGCTGTAGTAGTAAGTTTTTGCAGTGATAATATCGCAGGACCTTTTAAATGACAGAATCACAACCTTTTTAGGGGTTTATACCTAACCTCAGTTAAGTAATGATAATAATTTCAATATTCAGCACTTAAAAGCGTTCTAATTCTATATTAGGATTCAAGCCCCTATCACAAAACTGAAGGCTACGCCCACAGACTGCTGTCCGTTTCCCGTTCGAAGATACTCGAAGACTGGTTAATAAAACGTAATGAATTATTTCCCTCAATGATGCACTTCTAATCCACTGACCACTATATCGACGCAACTATGGAATTACTTCCTATTCATCTGATGAACGGCGGTGGATTCATTGGAGTTAGTACCCATCAGCGAGTGCTTAGCACAAGCACCTGCTCTCCTGTGCACCGCCCAGTCAATGAGCTTCAAGAAAGATGCTGTTTTTTGCCAGTTGCTTCTGAAACCTTTTTGCACCAACTCCAATCAAGCAGTCCGACCATGCAGAAGTGGATGCGATACACAACATACATAACGCTGCAGGGTAAAGGTTCAAGCCACGCCCCCGTGGTGGTCACTGTGTTAGGGATCGAGAAAGTCCATCACTCACAATAATTATTATTAAATTCACTCAGTGTCATCGATGTATTGCGGTAAGGCCACGTGTGCACTTCCGAACATTGGGAGCACCTCAAATTAAACAACGTCGCATTATATTGCAGGCCTATATTCCGCCCAAGTCCTTGCGAATTGCCACTCACGATAGACGCATGACCTTATCGATCTGCCCCTGAATTCCACTTTTTTTTTATTCACGTGTAGTGGGTTCATCATCAACACCATTCACACGCTATCGCCTGCCTCAGGCTCATCTGACATCAATAGCTAGTCTATGGTCTTCCTCATTGTGCTCTGTAGGATTAAAACGCCACTGGTCCACATTCTTAGATTTGACTAAAGAAATGCACACAGGTTGAGCGAGATTATTATTGCGCAAATGACGTCGTATTCGTGTTCAATAAAGCTAAATGATGGCATAATAATAGTCTAGCTGATTGACTGACAGCAGTAGTTGGACCTAAGAGATGCATATATATATATTATATATATATATTATATATATATATTATATATATATATTATATATAATTTATATATTAGACATATATTATATATATATTCAAGATAAGTGCAGATCAGATGTCATCGCGAGGCAAATGAAGTGACTCAAAGTTTTTTCACCCATAGATATTGCCCCTTTAACGAAAGCTATTCTACACCAAGTCTTAGCGAATTTATTGCTTTTTCGTAAACGACGAACTTCCGGAATGGCCAACGTAATTTTTTTTAATGGATTCTCACTGATGAAGGTACGTGAGAGTATCGTGTAGCCGATCACTGGCTTCGTAGTTCCGTCATTCGAAGTAGATGTCTGGATAAACTCGCACCCAAATACTTGTGTTTCTTACAAACTATGCTTTCTATGAAGTGAAATCTTCGGCACTCAAATACTATTAGCGAAGATTCTCCGACGTCTCTTTCGCGATTGACGTAATCCATTTTGCTTGGTTATCTCTGGCTTAGACCGAAACGATGATTCTGTACTCATTGAACCTTTGTCGTTTATCGTTGTATATATATATATATATATATATATATATATATATATGTCGTGAGACTCACATGCAACCGCTGTTTAATGCGATTGTTATCGGCGGTTGGGTGAAATAAGGAGAATTGCACCGGGAAAGATAAGGGATAAATAAATTTGACACTGGTTCAATAGGCTATACTCTGATACTTAACACTAGATGCAAATAAAAATGTGCACGTTGTATAAAGCCATCGCATGGCCTCGCCTATGGTCGCTTTCAATTAATTGACATGGTAAGATCCTTCAAACTCCCGTTGCATCTATGGATTTATATAAGGCCTCTCGCAGATATACTATTCGGAGTTATCCGGTTGAATGGATGCCGCACCATTTAAGGCCTTTGCGTAAAAGTGTGCTATATAGACCTAGATTGAAATCTATTGAATAAGCCACCGAAAAATGCAATCCGGCATTCACCGTTCGAGGTGCGTAGGACATACCCTCCTACCAATGTAGATTCCTGGATCACAAAATTAAGTCCCTACAAATCTTTTTATTATGCCTATAGAAGTAGCTTATCTGTAGTGACGGCTTGGTTCGCTGTTATATTCTGGTACATTATGCTGGTCAATTAAACACAGTAACAATGAGTACATCGACCGCACATCATCGAATGAAAGATGAGATGGCAAGTTAAATGACTGGCCACCCGTCCTCGTATGCCGTGGACAAGCAAATGAGGTCGTTAACACTTCATGCCCGAGAATGCCTCTGGGTCAGCGTTAGGCTCCTACTTTTGAGTGCCAAGGTCCGTTTAGAGTAAGTGGGTTAATTATTATGCATGTTTTGCTATCGCAGAGTAAGTTGAATGAGTTCCCATGTAATATTGTCTTCCTACCATCACCAGCATACCACTAAAATGCTATTCCTGCTTCTAGAAGTATGATACGACACTGCAACTATTACTGCTACTGTTACTACTATCGTCGCAATAAATGTGTTTTTGTATCCAGTAACTCAACTCGGTCAATTTAATTAGTCGGCTTCGTGAATATATAAATCAATTAATAAATTAATAATAAAATGGAATTCGTCATTAGTCGCTATTATTTAGATAATCAATAGTTTGAAGGGCGTTGTTTGATAATTATTTTTATTTGGTCCAAAGCGTTTGATTTGTTTCCAGTCATATGAAAGCACTTCTGGCGTAGCATAGCATCCCGCTGGGTAAAAGCATGCTGAACGCCGGATCGTTATAAAACCCGGTTCCCCATTTATTCTAATGTGGTCACCATTTAGAGACTGCACCATTTAGAGTAGGTCTACATCGCCCGTGCATGTTTGAAAGCAGCTTCCGCTTCTGTACCATGCATATGGACACAAATGGACTCGGCACAAATCGACCTGCAGAGGGAGTTGGTCTAGCTAACGGATCAGGGATTTACTGGCATGCTACATACTAGTCTACATCAATGACGTGAGCGGTAGTCCGCTGGTCAATGCCCTTGACTGTCAACCGAGAGGTTGTGGGTTCAAATTCCAGCAAGGAAAATGTCTGTCCCCGCGAATTTCTGCCTCACGTGCAACCCGTGTAGGCATAATGTAATGCAACAGAACATTCGCGTCTTAAGAGCCTCGTGGTGAGGCCGCTGATCGGACACTGATGTAGAGATGATTAACCACTGAGGACAGACTATTTACTGTGTAGGCCTACATCTACAGATGCCTAGAAAAATGATATCGATAACAATTAGAATCTTAAGACTGCCCTAACTACTGAACAATCGTACAACTAGAATAGGTGACGAAGAATGCTCGAAATAATCCTTCAGTTTCAATTACTAGATCCGTCACACTGTCTATGACTGTCACGAAACAAACGCATGTAAGTATGCACCTGCGCAGATGATGTTTGGGACATATCACTGTAACTGTTGGAAGCCTGTGGGCGTGGCTCATGCAATGGTGACATACTAAATGGATGCATATTCTTATAAGTTATTACTGCTATCACTATAAGCATTACCGTCACGACTCATGCATGTACTCGCAAGCTATAGGTCGTCGCATGTGCAATGCTATAAGTCTGCAAAAAAAATTTTTCCTACCTAATAGTACTTTTTCTCTATACAGCTACCACTAAGAACACTATTACTGCTATTCGCAAGTGTTATGGGCGTTGCAAATCGCTTGGCAGCAGTTGCTCTGAACTGAATCTGTTCTATTCAGACGGAAAGCTTCAGAGAGGAGACATTTTTTCCAATTGGTTGCCCATCTCCAGTAGAGTCGAGATGGGGGTCAGAGGTCCGCTGTGGCTCTCGATGCCTCTGCGTCTATTTGGCAATTTACAAACACCGGCGAATGCGATCGGATCAGTTTACGATCGCTTTTAGGCTCCGATATAATTATACACAGACTGAGGCCGCTAGGTCATCGTTCAAATTTCTTAGAGCATGATTGAATATACAGACGCTTTTGCTTCATTGTACTATAACCCATTCTTAATTTCTTTCTCATTTTTGGACCGTTGTTCCACCACAAGTCTCCAGCCAGCTCGGCTAAGTTCGTTTCTAGGATTATCCCTTGAAAACTCATCCTTTTTTGACGGAATTAAAAGGCCTAGTACAGTCGCAGAAAATCCTAAAGGACGAAATGTAATTTATTAACTTAATCCCATATTAATCTGGCCTTTAAGTGTAGTTACTTTCTCTCCATAATTATCCAGGTCGACTTAACCTTGCATTGCAATTTCAAGTAATCCCGTGTCAGCTGGATGAATCCCGCCTAGTTCCTTTTCCATAGTCCTGTCAAATGCAACTACTGTTACTAGTAAATAATGATAGAGAGTGTGACGGTCCTATTCCATTATATAAGGTTCATTGTTTTCATTGGTCGGTCTCTCAAACTGGGCGACCTATCGACCAAGTAAGCTTCGGAAATGCGAGTGACAGTCGCAAGTGTCAGGTCGGCCTTTTGTGCTTCAATTTTCATCTCTTTAGTCTACGAGGACGCGTGACCAGTTCGTTGTTGCCCCCTTATCCAACTCCAATGGGATACAGTCGATCTTAGTTCTCTTTCGGAAGCATGACGAACAATAATGTCGAAAGATTTTTAGTCCTAACAACGTAACCTATGAATGCTGCAATAAACTAAACCTCACACACGCACGTGACCTCATAGACATACAAAATATACACATACAAAATATACACATACAAAATATACGCATACAAAATATACACATACAAAATATACACATACAAAATATACACATACAAAATATACACATACAAAATATACGCATACAAAATATACACATAAAAAATATACACATACAAAATATACACATACAAAATATACGCATACAAAATATACACATACAAAATATACACATACAAAATATACACATACAAAATATACACATACAAAATATACACATACACATGCATAAGCCTATCGACAAATACGCACGTGGACTCGCCCGTACGAACAAACGCCGTGCCTTTGCCATTATGGGCCCTTCTATGTGGAATGACCTGCCCCCCTCCCCCATTATCCGTAGCAAGCTTTTAATAGGGCTCCCACCCTCATCCCTTCGTTGCCTGGAGACTTTCTTATTTCCTCGGGGCTGTCACGCTGAGAGCGCTTCTGAATAGCTAGTACTGCAAGAAGCGCTATATAAATAGCCAGATACGATACGATATAGTTGTACAAAGAAACAGACGCATGTACACACTAGCATGCATATGCACACAAACCCACGCGCCCATCTTGAGCAGCCTGCGTAGCCGACTTCTAATGAAAGATAAATGAAGCGCAAACGAATGAATGAGCTGTGGAGCCAATGGCTGAAGAGAAAAATGGAAATTCGCTTAAGCGTGACGAACTGGCACCAAACGTGAGGGATTGACGCAAGAAACTCAATGAACTATGTCGTCTATTGTTCGAGAACGACAGGAGTCAACGACACAACTCAACGCAAGGATTGATGGGATTTCTTTGCTGCTTGAACTATAGAGAGGACCTCCGAACCTTTATAAATGACATAGACGCTTCTATTATTATTACAAATGAGGTTCTGGTCATGGAGCGTAAGTGATGTATTCTTACGAGAAGTCAAATCGTTTCAATAAGTAAAAGTTGGAAATGCTTGGCTATATTATTATTAAAATTATTATTATAATTATTATTATTATTATTATTGTTATTATTATTATTATTATTATTATTATTATTATTATTATTATTATGTCACATATAGTGTTATTCATCATTGGCATTGCCAACCGATCTGTCATCAGGCCATCTTGGTCGCCGCTTGTCAGATGATTGTAATCTTGACATAGTGCCCTGACAAGTCACCGCATTGAAACGTTGGATCAATGCCGACAAGTTCTGGAAAAGAAAGTTTGTCACCCTCGGGGATATAAGAAGCGGCCACTGTGTCCACCACAGTCGCGTCCCAAAGTAGTTATTATTATTATTATTATTATTATTATTATTATTATTATTATTATTATTATTGTTATAGGTTTTCGTCCCCATCGGGCTGAACAAAAGAGCCCCTGAATGCCACTGCATTAAAACGTTGTGTACAAATAGACAGACGTTGAAAAAGATGAGTTGTTTCGCGAGGGTCTCCCGTTGCCTGTGTCATACGGCGGCCCAGCTCTTGTAGAAACTCCATTCCGATGCGGTTTATGGAGCCCAGTGATTCGATGGCCACTGGCACGAAATCATGCGTGGTGGGGAGGGATGAGTACTTGATGTACTTTCGTTCTGCTGCTCCACCGGCTGTTGATGCTGTCAGATGTACATAAGAGGATGCGCAAGTGTGAATGGCAGTTGCGTCCCATGCTAGGTGTTTGCCTCTCGCGCATGGGATTAATGTGGCGCCATCTAGTCTCTTGTCATCGGTGCGGATCAGTCCCGATGGTTCTCTTGAGATCGGAATGTCCGCTTTCAAGAGAGCTCTCCAGATTATTTCATTTATGGCAGAGTGTCGTGCTGCTCTTCCCATTGATCTTCTGCAGACCAGACCGTGATGTCCACCTGGATCGACGCTCTCCCCGCATTGACATGGATGCGGTGCACAGAGCACTAGTCCTTTGCGAAGTCCTGCCGCAACCCTGACCGCCTCATTGTTTAATCCCAACCCGCAGGAAGCCAAAGGGATAGTCCAAAGCCAGTCTCCGGCGTGCGGGGCAGATAATGCTCGCATTCTGGCTTGACTAAGTGGGTTGTCGCATCCGGACCAGACTTTCGCTTTTTCTTCGTTTATCAAAGGTCTGTCGCAAGTCTTCTGTTGGATCGGAACCGGTATCATCGTCACTGGAAGGGAATCCTTACAAACGTTGAACATCTCCTCCTGGTACACGTCGTTCCACTCTTCCACGGCTAAGATGGCGCCCACGAGCGAGACGGTCGACGCAGCTGACGCCAAATAGGCTGAAGTTGCCAGCATCGATACCCACCAGGTCCCGAGTCCTCCATCTCTAATCGGGAGCGAAGCCTGTAACCACTGAATGTCATTGAGCTCCGTGTTGAGGATCTTCTCCAGTCCTGTTTTAGTCTGATGGTCTATTGTTTCCAGTAACGGGTGGTTCCAGCACGGAAAGGTCCGCAGCAGGTAAGTCATCTTTGCCGCACCGAAACAGGATCTCAGCATTATGAGGGCTGCTTGTGACTGGAGGTCCATAAGGTCTTTCAATATTCGATCAAAGTGTTCGTTGTGTTCTTGCAGGGCTTCATCAGGGCCTTCCCTCTGAAAAGTGGAGAACCCGAAAGGGTCAGTTCCTCTGGCTCTCGTCTTATGAAGTCCTCAAAACCCTCTCCAATCAACTCTGTCTCCGAGTAGTATTCACATTTAAGTCTGTTCATGGAAATTCCGAGCGTTGTCTCAAGCTCTTTTATCTTTGTCAAATCTTGCCGAACGTCATCCACGATTCCACCTAGGGAAAGATCATCGAGGTACCCAAGCTTGAACGGAGACCGCAATTCCCTTAACGTCGGCTGCAGGGGCAGGCAAAACAGCAGAGGCCCTAGCGGGTCTCCCTGCTGAGGTCCCATCCTAGACCTCACTACAAATCGACCGAATTGTAGGTTGGCCTCAATTGAATATGCCTGGTGAGTGAACGCATAGAGTTCTGGGACGGTGTCATGAACGGCTCGAAGCATTACATCTCTCCGCAGTGTGTTGAAAGCATTTGCGAAGTCCATTTTTACAAAGATTTGGTCTCGTTGAATGTTCGTCACAAAATTTCTTGCGGCGTGAACCGCTGCCTTTCCCCCTCCATGAGTTGCAATGCCTACCTGGAACGGGGTAAAGAACTCTCCCAGTCTTTTCAGGGCATAATTATTGGCACATTTTGCTGCCAGCCTGCGCCATACATATCCGATGACAATCGGTCTGAGGCCCTCTGATTTCTTGGGTAGAGTGATAAGAGAGCCTCCAAATATCAGTTCACGTAACGCGAGTGGACAATCACCACGCAGCAGTACATTCATGAAGTCCGTCGTAGACTGGAGTAATGTACCAGCCAATTCCCTGGTGTTTATTAGGTCGAGTAGATGCTGGGGTCGGAACCCAGCCGGACCCCCCGCTGAACCCGCCGGAAACGATCTAATCGCATCTTCCACTTCTCTCACAGTGACCTGGAAAGAACACGTTTGTGACGACTCAGGCAAGTCTGACATTTGGTCCGTCCATCCATTTGCTGGGTGTCTTTCTTGCATAGCGTTAAGTGATTCGTTCGTCGCCTCGACTGGTCGGTCCTGACTGCAGAGTATACATGATGCGGCCCTGATGTTGCCCTCCTCCACCTTGGCATTCACCGCTGCTAAAAGCATCTCTCGCATCTACCCTCCTTCGTGTCCCTGACGCACAATCTGCTTCCACATCGTCCTCTCTCGCGTAGTCCTTAATCTCGAGGCGTCTTTTAACCACATTTGCCGCGTTACGTCTGCGGCCAGTCCGCTGTGGCTGTGCAAGAACGCTGGAGGCAAAGCGAAGCAGCTGATCCCATGTCTCAATGTTACGTGGGTCGTTGTTAATGGAAGCCAGAATTCTCTCGAGGGCATGTGAACAGGCGAATCGAGCAGCCTTCGGGACATGTTTCATGACGCCTCCACTTCTTTTTCTCGGGTGGTTGATATCTCCTGTCCCTTGATGCAGAAACGCCTCGCCTCGCTGGATCAGCCTCTCTGGCCCTTGCTGAGCACCGTCTGTCAATGATTGCATGTCCGTCACCGATTTGTCCTGCCCTTCCCTCTGCCGCAGCTGGGTCGGTGGAGGCTTCCTCGAGCCTGGGCACGATAATAATATTGTATTATTATTATTACTATTATTTTTATTATTATTATTACTATTATTAATACTATTATTACTATTATCATTATTATTATTATTATTACTATTATTATTATTATTATAGTTATTATTATCATTATCACTACTACTCCACCCGCTGTTAATTAGTTAATCGGGGAAATTGGAGTCGGGGAATTCCGAAAACCCTGGAAATCTGGGAAGAAACTTTTTTATTTCTGCACAGAAAGTCAATATTTTTACAGATTTAGCATGCTGATGCCACGGACATCGCCATGACCTATTTTGTTTTGCAAATTTCTGAGTACTAAGGAATGTGTTTCTAGGGCGTAAATCGGGGGCCTGCTGTATCATCGCACTACAACAACTTACGAAGCGCGTTTAAAATTTAATGAGGAATCTGACATTTGATCTGAAATCGGATCAGCTCTAGGCCTACCATGTGGATGTAGCATTGCAAACTGGTGATATACCGACCGTAACAAAATAAACTAGGTACGACAGCGATGTTCATGGTGATTATTTTTGAGGATAGCGATGATAATGACATAATGACAATGATGATTATCATCATGTTGATGAGCCATATATGAAAATAGGCAAGTGACTTGTCTTTGCTTCATATTTTAAAAATCACTAATTCTGCAAGCCCAAACGGGTCACTTAAAATCCACCCACGGGCTGCATGCGATCCGCGTCTTGGACAGCACTGCCTTATACGGTCAAACACTACCTGTCAAGCTTCTGCTTTGTAATAACTTGTGTTTCTTGGATGATCGGAGGTTTTCATTCAACTTCTAGCCTTTCTCCCTTTGAGCACACTAGCAAACAGCCGAAGACCCACTCCGCAGAGATTCCCGAGAAGGGAATGTTACAAACCAGTATGCCCGGAACGTACTAGGCCTATGATGCTGTTTTATTTTTGTTTTGAATTTCTCCCTCAGTGTAGGGACCGCTGGGGAGAATGAGAAGCCGGAGGATACCGTAGCTTCTCCCCATCATCTCAACGCCAATAACGTACTAAAACCAGGAATAGCGGATCAGGCATTATCTGATCACCAGCCTATGCCGAGAGCCAGTAACATAGGCGTCACGCAATCCTGGTTAATGTACGTGTCAGGTATTAAGCTGACAAGTAAAGTCTTTGATCTTAGCCAAAAGGCCGAGAAGCGTTAACGACGTATTATCCAGAGGTCTTTTATAGCGTGTCTGAGCATCTAAAAAAAAGTTTTCAATGACAAATCTTACTAACGGTAATAACTATTTAATTCGGTCATTCACAGAAAAGTTACTTCGAAATATGAAGGTACACAATATAATGCAATTCATAAGTAGGTCATATGTCATTATAGCATAATAGAATATAAAATAACTCAGTTTCCCATATGAGCCATGTATTCAATTGTTACCATGTGCCGTCATCTAACGACGTCGTTGTTAACTGTCACCATACATAACGCTATAATGATATTACAGGCCTACGTCTAATTTAATAAACTTCACCGCCTAGCAACAGAAAGTCTGGTCAACCTTACCGGGGATACGGGTTTCGAACTCGGTTCCTCAGCTATGCGCCCCAATGTTTTATCCATTATCCAGGCAGAGAATTGACGGGGGATCAACTGACGGGATCAATTAACGGGGGATCAACTGACGGGGATCAATTGACGCGATATCGAAAATAATTTCTACAATGACAGAAAGTTTGAACAAGACCAATGCTAAGTAGGTTTGGGCAATAAGTGACTTTTACTAGTCGCGATTAGTAGGCGTCAATTAATGATTAATCTATAAATCGATTAACCGATTGTTGGATTAGCTCGATAGTTCGATTAGCTCGGCTGTTTGATTATCTCGATTAGTTATATCACAACTCTTGATATTGACTATGTTCTTTAGTAAACGCTGAATTACGGTAGCCCGCATAAACTAATTAATCATGGAAATATTATTTATAACGCGTTTGACATAATAATTATTTGTCCATGTTTCAATACTATTTGCAAATTAGATGTAAAACATGATTCCCAACAGTGTTATTTAACTTCTGTGCAAGCTTACTGTACGTGAGTGCATGACAATGACATGCAGGCACGCACCTGGCGTTTGAGACATCGACGCCTTTTAATATGTTTCAATGCAGTTTCTTCGCACAGAAAGTGTAGGCACCTATAAACAATTAAAAATGCAGTGTGAGTGTGACCTTTGCGGTTTCATTATAATCATAATTATCATTGTTCCATTGAACAGCTTGGAGCAACCTTCTGAGGCCAATCATTCGATTCAAAAATGAACGAAAATGCTACTTCTACGGCTGAACCCAAACACCTAAAATTTGTAATTTGCGTCGTGAGGGTCGGTTACGGTCAGATTAGGCGTCGTTTAGGATTAGTGTTAGGGTTATTGTCGGTTTTAGACATATACGAAGATCTTTCGGACGCAGAAGTAATTTTTCGGTGCTAGTACTTGCGCTATTGGCCCGCGAATGGCCGCGACTGCTTATTAGTCAGGATGATTCATCACCTGCCTATATCGCAACTGGCCGGTAGGCTATATATTCAGAGGTCGTTCTACTTTCTGCTTTTTTATGGATGCGTCTTTAAATAAATTTATATCAGTCAGACTTTCTGCTACCTGCGGACGCAGTACAGCAGCTCTGCCGCACAAGTGTAAAAGTTCTGTCTCACAGAACAATCGAGCTAATCGTACAAATGAGCAATCGCGATTAATCGATTAATTGATTAATCGATTGATCGAGTTTTATTTTGACCCTTGATTAAAGGTGAAGTTTTGTGGCGGTCAGTTTTGCGATAAACTGAATAGCGAGCTACCACTGTCTTGTCAATCAAACCTGAACTCATTGAGTGGGGCTACAGTCAAGAAGTGCCATATTCAAGTCCACCGCTGGTCAATTCCTTTCAATTGAAATGCCTGCACGCCTTGGAATGGGGCTGGCATTGTCTGTCTGTCTGTCTGTCTGTCTGCCTGCCTGTCTGTCTGTCTGTCTGTTTGTCTGTCTGTCTCTACATATAACTATCCTGTAGGAATAAACACACGCGCACAGAGGCAGCACAGGTGTCGTGGGATGAGGCCTAAATGTGGGCTTGGTTAGAGTTGAATTGAGGAGGTGCGCTGAATGATGTGTAGACCCGCACATGAAGGACTAAGTACTTAGTAGCCTAAATATACCTTAGCCTATAGCTGTATGGGAACAACTCAAGAAAGTCCACATCCCTCGTTTTACCTCAACCTTGATTCTTCATTCACAGACACCTGCACTGCTAATTCTCATGTCCTCGACCTAGACATGACCTTCTACCAAAACCTTAGCTTCTCCGTACGTTTTATGATTCGTTCGGTGTTCTTTTCATCGGCACATAGGATTCACAAGGGTTTGACTTCAGGCTGATTTAAAAGTTACGTAATAATGACAGATATGCGTGTAAGTCAGAAATAGACTGAAAAGAATACTAGATGAATTCTGTCAAACGCCGCATATATATACACACATATACATATGTAGAATATATGTGTACATATACACATATATATATACAGAGTGAGAGAGAGCGAGATCTGCTTAGTGTAGTCGGCGTGACCCCCAGAGGGATGAAACTATAATGATATTATATCTGTTCCACAACGAATACAGGCACAAAGGCATATGTGTGGTATATCAAGTACAGGTGTGTAGATGCATATAATTATCAGGACTACTATTAATCACGATCACTGTTTCAATTGTTATTTCCAGTGCATTTCCCTCAGCTGTCTACTTGACCCATTTGAGTCTATTCAGATAGACTGACCATAGCGGTCCATTTGGTTAAGATTGTACCCCAGGAGGATGAGATGCTTTGGGGAGATCTGATTGGCAGCTAGCAGGCGGCAGGTATTCATTAGACCACGCCTCTCAAACCTTGGGCTTTAATCGATTAATCGATAATAAAACTCGAGTAATCGATTAGTTTGCCCAAGCCTAATGCTAAGGAACCAAAATGTAAGCTTACATTTAAATGTTTTATACTCAATGGGAGGAACTCTGAACCAATTGTAGGGCACATTTTCAAATAAATTGCGCTTTATGATTTTTTGGCCAGAAAACAGTTTGGGAAATGAACTGGGTCAATAACTTCGAATGGAGTATTTTGGAACCATTGAGGTGCTTCCAACAAACAAGCCTAATTTAAAATTCAACCGCCTGTAACGAATGGTTATGGCGCTGTTTACACTGTTAACGTCTGCACTCTTGAATCATTGACAACATTCATCAGAGACCTGATACTAACAGACGCATCAGTTACTTAACAATTACCCAGCATATAAAAATATATTGCGAAACACCAGTTTCCAAGAATACGTGGGAGTCATACGCTGAAGACATGAACATTGAGTTGCTATCATTTGATACTGAAACAGCAATGCAACCGGTAATAAGCTCAGTCCTAATATTGGATATTTAATTTTTTAGGCATAACATCGATAAAAACGCTGGTAGATGTGTGAGTCTATTCACCTTTATATCGCCAAATGCAGACGTACAGACTGTGGAAAGCGGATGTGATTGAAAGTATCATATAATGTACGTCGTACGAATCATAGTTTGATTTGATTTCAATGTTCTTTAAGCTTCAATCGCCCACGACAGGTATAATAAGAAAAGAGCATCTCGATATGAATAACTTAAATACTGACTTTCTACACTGCAATGCTCTTTGTCATTCAAAATTCAGTGCACTGAAAAGCCAGACTGCTGGAAGTAGTCAGTCTTGGTAGACCAACCTACCTCATTGATAAACAATATTGATCAACGTAAGCAATATAATGTAATGTAATGTTATTATAAATAAGTATAATCGGCTTAGACTTGCTTAATCAATGGATATTTTATGGTACGAAGATTCAGTCAATCCAACTATTGATCGAATGGAGCTTGCTTGATCAGTGCATTGATTGAATAAGGATTTGATTAATCCATGTATTGTAGAATCAGGACTTGATCAATCTCAGTATTGGTTCTACATGGATTTGATCAATACGCATATTGATGGAAGAGGATTTTATAGCATAGGGGGTTTTAATTTTATAAAATTTGTTCGTGGAACGAGGATTTGATCAGCCCCATAGCGTAACCCTATAGTAAGGAATTTGATCAATCCTCATTTCGAATAGATACACAAATCCTTCTGTCGAAAACAAATCCCTTTGATACGCAAACGTAGAAAGCCAGCGATGAATTCTCTCCTCAGCCCTGTTAATGAGCTGCCAAGGATCAGATGAACAGACTCAACAAGTGCGTGTCTAAATGAGTGGGGGGTTGTTCTACGTGGAAACCCCATGGAAGCGAACTATCATTTGAACACATTGTTGCTCACTGATCAGGTCCTCGCGCGGTCTTTGCCTTCAATAAAAGAATAAACTTACACGTATATATTTGATATATGATCCTACGTGACACTGGATATATATTTGTGTCTATATATATATATATAAGAGAGAGCACGTATTTAATATATGAGAATATATGCATAGGCGATAAATAGCTTAAATATATGTATAATACTAGTATTATTATACGCAAGCAATGTGTACAACCGTATTTGTTGATGTCCTCTTCCAGCGTTCAGAAGTGTGCACGCTACCAAGCACTCTATAAATGGCGTTGAGAAATCATTGTATGTGCCTCCCTTCGTCGAGGTTCCTACGCAGTAACAGTCTCGCCTGTACACTCCGCGCTTCAATCCTAGATCTCTGCCCGTTCTTTCTGTCCTAGATAGATGTCACGCACGACACTCTGGACGATGGCGCTATATAAAAGTCATCGACCGGCAGCACAGGCGTGGGAGGACTACGGATGAGAATGTCTACCTGAAACCTGTAATGGGAGACATCAATGGGCTTCGCCTGAAGCAGAAGGCCTCAATACAGACACCAAGGAATATGCAAATATCAACGGAGTGTCAAGCAGCGAAACCCCGACACCTCGAGGCGGACGCCTACCCCTTCCATCTCTACGACCCACAGACAAGAAACTCATGAATCAGTTGAAGATTTGGCCTGGACCGGCTGGTTGACACGGATCATGAACAGGGGACAATTCATTCCGATACGAACGGCGCAATCTGTTAGGCGGTATAACTGTAGTAATCGAATTCAATGACGCTAATAAGGCCCAGCCTTATTACGTAACAGCCGCTAGTCAAACAGTAACTGGACGCCCCTAGGAATCTGACGTTCCGCTAGGGACGCCAAGACCCGTCCAACCAGGGTTTAGTAATGGTTTCTGCATGTGACCTGTAGTCCAATAGAGATAAGAGTTTGGGATGGCGAAGGACATTGCCTCTAGAAGGATTGTATAGCGTAGCAAGAAAAGGAACAGGGACTTGTTTCGGAACTGTGGGAGACGCTAGGTCGTTCTGACGAGTAATCAGCGTAGTTGGGAATCCCGTGTCCAACGTAAACCAGGGAAACATTTCTAAAAAGACACTAATAACTCCAGTAAGTGTAGATAGGATGAGTGGCGTGTATATATTTAATTAAATATACATATTAAAATCCCTCAAGTGTGTCGTGGTGCTGAGCTTGGTGAAAGAACCAGCGGATACTCTCGTCATCAAGAGAAGGAGTGGCGAGAGAGGAACCGCAACAATAAGAGTTAAAAGAGAATTTGTCAGAACAATTCGAACAATCTAGAAATTGACCTTCAAGCAACATATCTGTGAAAACCTTTTATTTCTTATGAAATATGGATAGTCCTGCATCGAAGAGTTCTTGAAACGGTCATACAAGTTGCTCGACACATGTGCTAACTTCCGAAGAGAATATAAATACTTGTGTTATAACGATAAAGAGTTCAATAAAGAACAACATACAAATATTCATTCTCAGTCATAGTTAACGCATACGTGAGCCTGAGATGCTACGGTAACTAATAACAAGATAAAATATAGAGAGAACTCATTTGTTGTGAAATTGATAACTTTGACATATTAATTCCTTAATTTGACCGGTCCTTAGCTTCTAGTACAAATCTTATAAAACGCATTTGTCATGTCCGTTTTTGCAAACTCGACCAATGACCGATAGCCTAACCTACTTCTAAGATTTCTAACGCACTCTTCAAGCATTGCTGACCTATTTCTTAGGAAATTTCAGGCACGATAGGTTCATAAAATATTTTCAACATTTAACCTTGGAATTGTCAACCAAAGCAGTTTTTTGGTAAACATCACAGTGCGAACTCCTTTAATTACTTGTAACGCAGCAGCTTTGTCAGTGATCACCGTCCTACATTTTCAACTATATAATACTCGTAAAACGCAAGGCCTTGATCGCTACTTATTACAAAGATGGCACAAAAGGCTACATTCCGTTTTGTACACGCTCAACAATCATACGCCCTGCGAGACAGATATTCCGAGATATTCGTTCGCAGATGTTGAAAGTTCTTCATTGAATAGTCACGTATGTATACATCTCTCCGCCACGTAGCCAATCGTCGTATCACTACGCCACAGTAAAAATATCGCCGTCAACAATTTCTCCATCGTGAAACAACTCATCGTATTCCTTCTCCGCTGTTAACATAGTTCACCAAGAATATATTCCTCCGACATGAAACATTTTTCAACTAGTTCATTATACACGTACACCTTCGACGTTTATCGTCCGTTCTAGCATGCTACAGGCGTATCGCAGCCGATCCAACACTTCCGCCGAACAGCCAAAGTGGCGGAGAGCCTTGAGAGGATAGGTCGTCGCTAGACGGCAGGAGTTGACGAGGGTCAGAAGGAAGTCCTGAGCCCCGTCCGGATTGAAAATGACTTTCGTATGATCCTCCAGGAAATTCACCTACAAATAAAAACTGGAGTTAGTCCAGTGAACTGATCATGTTCGGTTCTTTCGCAGTCGTAGTCATAGTCACAGCCTAAGTCACGATCATAGTCATAGTCTCAGTCCTAGTCATGGTCAGAGTCACTATTACTAGAATTATGATTATTATTAACAACAATGCCAACCATTTCTTGACATTGTCTTAAACAGTGACTGCAAATAAGCAACGCTCTACAAGATAGCGCTATAGGTGCACGATCCAACGATTGCTTCTTCACGTCTGCTGATCAGACTTCATCTATCGATCTTTCACCAATTGTTGGTGGAAACATTGCAAATTAGACGATCTATAGTATAGTATTACTCACATTGGTTATATGATAAATTAAATAACTATTCCGTGGAAAAAATAACACACGAATGTTGCGTACCTGTAGTGTTCCATCGGTGAGGAACATGACAATGGCTCTTTCAGTGCGGAACCATTTCTTGAGGAAGACTGGTGTGTACCTGGTCTTTGTCTGCAGCTGCCCACCTGAGATCAGATGAGTGTCCATGTATTGTGCAAAGTAGAGCAGCAGTGTCACTTTCTTCTGATGCTCCTCTGGTGCAGAATCCTGAGTGAATGTGGAAACTCCTCCACTTGGGTCACTCAATTCTATCGTCCTTTTAACAACATCAACAACATAGTTATAGTAATAGTAATATTCTCAGTGGGTTTTTTAAATATTATGAGACGACTCGACTAGTCAGTACAGCTCGTTCTTATTTCATCTTTACTCTATATCTTGTTTTATATTTAGTCATTCTACTGTAACTTAGTTGCTAGTTAAAAATAGTTTAGATTGCTTGTCCCGTATGTGTTCAGTTTTATTAATTGCTGCTTATTTGTTTAGCATTGGTAATTTATTCTTTTTTTCCTATTTGCACTCACCCTTACTTAGTCAATCTCTGTACTGGCCACTATTTAATTGTAAAGTTACCATGTTACGAAACAGATACTGATAATGAAAAAAACGTACGTTCCGTCTGGATCGAGTAGCATTCTCGTATTGTCGTTGAAGAGAATTCCGATGGAGTTTGTAGACAGCTGGAAACCAAACCCATACTTGTTCGAGTAGTCGACCCACTTCGTCACACAGACCGACGTTTTAAACCGCGATGACGGCATCATCTGACTAAAACCATTTGCTTCGGCTTCTGTAACGTAATAGGATTTGAAGTGATGTTATACAATACAAAACAGAGCTCTGAGCATCACATTTATTTGCATTTGTCTATAACCAGCGAAGTTGAACTGCAAGACTCATGGAAACACAAACACTTTAAGGCACCACTATACCAAATCATATATTAAATTATATATATATATATAATTTATCGATATATTTTATATATACATACAATTTATCAATATATATATATATATCAAGGAAGTGAAATCTGTCATTCAACATTCCAGTCATGCTGCAAGTGCTAAACAGGTTTCCATCCCATTATAATAATAATCGCCTCAATCAATTAACTTATTAGCTTATTGTATTTTAACTAATAATAGTAACTTAAAATCTAAGTTACTTACTGTGTCTACCTACAACTAGTAGATAGCGGCTAGCCATACATGTATTTGCTACGCTGCTACTAATACTTACTTACTTACTTAAAGTATCACAAATTCTTGATTAATCCTGCCCCAGTACATCGAAATAATAACAATCGATAAATTGCAAAGTCAATAGCAAACTGTAACTCAACGGTCATCTGCTGCTCACATCTGAGCTTGACCTGACCTGGTTTCATTCTGTTTGATTGGCTGGTTGCTTCGATGCTCTGAAGCAACTGCCGGTACAGACGAGCCTCGGAATCTGGTGCAGACGTACCTCCAATTAAAACACATTACATACATATACAAATTATGTCATATATATATATACAAATTATGTCATATATATATACAAATTATGTCATATATAGAATATATATATGTATAATACTATATATATAATATATATGTATAATACTATATATATATATATATATGCATGTGTGCATATGTGAATGCCTGTGCTTTGAGCATGATGTTCAATCTTTCCATTTACTGCTGCAACGCAGCAGTCCCCATTCTGGAAACTGCTTCCATGCGGTCATCGAGGAATGATTTTATTCTTTCGATGATTCTATTTCGGTTGTGGTTGAAGACCATTTTGCTAGGTCGTGATCTTATAGAGTCAGGTCTGGAGAAGCCCTGACGAGACTGAAGCGCTATATAATGAAAATATTTACTAGACGATACACCTCTGTGCGTTACATTGTTTAATCAATCCGTCTGGAATAGTCTACATTTAGATCGGCCTATACGCCTAACCATCAACGATCCGCATTCCTTTCCACCGGAACTTCGAAGCAAATTTCACTGCTACTGGACTGGAAGCAGCTTTAACATGTACCTTAGAAAAAGCTAAATAAGTGCTAGGTTTTATATAAGGATGAATGGTTGAAAGAATTAAAAATTGATTGATTGATTGAATGAATGAATGGCGATTACTGTCAGATAAAACGCTCATCGGAACTACAAAATTCGTCAAAATTTGGCAAATATTGTAGTTCCGATGAACGTGGTTTCTGACAGCAACTTAGAACAATCACCCTTCGTTCAATAATCAATTTTACTGGTGTTGAAATTCATGTGGATACGTACTTATTCGTTCTGCTGAAAGGTCGTCTCTTGGTAGACTTGGAGCACTGCCAGCTGCTCGAGGGCTGCCTTCCGGAAATTTTGAGTCCGTATACTCAAAGTCAGAAGTCTTGTTTCTCGTTATGATCTAAATATTGAAAGTTATGATTGCAGAGTGATCGCAATCTTTATTGATACATCGAAATTTCAACAGCACCTAAGGAAAGTTAAGTTGCGAAGATCAAGTAACCACAGATGCTCAGTAGAAATGAATCATAGTCATTTATTTATTGCACCTCGTCGCATTTCATGTCATTATAATTACACTGAGAATTGAAGAAAGCGTGTTTGAGTCACTTTTATAGAGCAGGTGCATAGGCCTCTATTAGGATAGGAAATAACTGGGATATCCAAAAAGGACAAGTGCCCCACTGAATAGGAACCCAGATCAGTCTCGCCGAAAGGATGTTTCAGAGGGGCAACTTCCCAGGAGTCTGGCGATATCTTAAGGGCTCAGACCGGGCCAGTATTCAAATTTGTCAATGAGCCTTAGGGCAGTTTAGACTCTAGAGGTCCGTTACCGCCATGACAAGTAGCCCAGATTTCTGTCATTTCTCTGCCAAGGAGCCCCCAGATTTCTGTCGTCGATCTTGCAACAGGTATACCATTGCGCCAAAGGAATAGCAACTCATGACGTGTGGTTCAAATCGATAGGTAAATGTAGATACGGTGGTCGTGACTATGATTAACCTATAATAGCGCAACTCATTTGAGGTCTCGCAGCAAATTATATTTTAGTATTCACAATTCAGCGTACTAGAATGTTTTCATTTATATAGGGTAAATTGATAATTAAAAAATACAATCAGATCCACACAAATATAGCAATCCAATGGAAATGTCGGCAATAATTTATTTGACTTGCTAAATAACTGTATTCCTGATCAACTGGCTAATGAGCGGACAGTAATTTGAAGAATAATTTATTGCATGATAGACTAAATGAAATAAAAGATTGACCCAATGGATTAGCTAAAAGATTGACGAAAAATTGACTGAGCGGATGACTGAATTAAGGACCAAACCGAATGAATTACAGACTGACTTCAAACACCTACACCAACTCAATGTCATTTATACTTTGCGTGAAAGACCGGTGTTACCTGTGAGGCGGACTTCTTCGATCCTTTGGACTGAGCCAAAGCGGAAGTACTCGAGTTATCTGCTTGATTCGATCCAGTTCGAGTCACTCCTTTCGGTTTCCTGTCGATGTCAGAACAGCAATTAAAACTGTTATTAATGAATAATTGTGTTGATAATAAAATAACAAATTTGCACTTCCAAGTCTTCACCAATTCATAAGCAACATTTTACGTGTCTTGAGGAGCAATACTTTAACTGAGATACAGACACCATAAAGTGCTCAAATAACAAACTTCTCTGCTGCAAGAACTCTGGCAGAGGCAGTGCCAGTCCCAAGCCTGGATAAAGGAGGAGGTCGACGCTAATGGCCTATGTTATCACACCGCTTCGTTAAACTGCAACTAACTAATTAACAATATGCGACGTGTAAGTAGATGAAATTCTAAGCGGCTAGGCCAAAGCCAATCAACTGTCAACCTATCTGGCAGTTTTCATCCTCTATTGCTTTTCCCAAAACCTGTATCTTCTCACTAGCAGCGTTTCTGAACGGTTAACCCTACCAGAGGCACTTTACAAATGCCTATATACAATACAGTACACTACATCCTGCTTATCTCTCGTGGTTACAAAACACTCTGTAGATCTATTAAAAATCGAACCTCTATGTGTTCCACATCTGCTGGAAAGTATATTGTTCCTGAGGGTACTAAACATGGTGTCTCCGTTGCTTGCCCCTCGCGCTCATCTGCAAATCTCTGCAAATCTCCCATTGATACAATTATCTTCCTGCTCTTTAAACTGACCAATCCAAATCTGCCTATTGACCTCAGTGTTCGCCCGTCTCGATTCGCAATTTTGGACACACATCATCAACTAACAGTTATATTCTCTTACTTCTCTACATCAAAGATTATCGTCGCTCTCCACCTTTATCCAGGCCAGTCCCAAGCGTAGATAAGGAGGAGGGTGACGTCAATGATCCTTGTTAGCACAATTTCGTTTAACTGAAACTACTTCAACAAGTAGAAAGAGGAGCAGACCTGATAGGCATGATGCTCGACACAGGGAACTTGGGACGACTCTCACAGGTCGTTGGAGATAGGACCGTCGGAAAGTGACCATCGGCGAAGAAGTCTTGCGTTTGAATGGCGGTCAGCGGAGGTCGCATGGACGGTTCAAGGGTCAGCAGTCTGCAGATGAGGTCACGTGCCGTCATCGACACGTGTGGCGGAAGTATGAACTTATTGGAAACGATGCGCATGTACGTCTCCTTAAGAGTGTTCGTCTCGAAGGGAGGACGACCGCACAGCAAGGCGTACCTGTCAATCAGATTCAACGAAATATCAATCATGGTTATAAGAACAATGGCAGTCCATTAGTACAATTACGCTATATTGAGAGACAGACGGATGGTTTGACCTGTTAGCCATTTCGTTTTCTTATAAACAGCAACAACGACAACTTATATGGCACAGTACATTTACCTCGACCATACCGCTACAGGGTCACCTAACAACAGACAACTGACAAGCAGTGTTAACCCTTTGCAAACAAATGGGATTTTAACTTAGATTTATTTAAGCCTTAAGATACGAGGACGGATGCCAAGTCCTCTCCCTCGTCATCCAATCTCCCACCGACAATATGCGGTTGGTGTTCTCGATGCAGCTGAGTTAGTGATGAACGCAGCTGGAGGCAAAATATGGAAGAAGTTAGAGTAAAAAATTGGTTTTTAGGGACCCTCTTCTATCTAGTAGATGGCGCAATCGTTCAGTTTCCAAAGAGATTTTTGATTACATATCATTGATGATGTAAACTTGTCGGGGTGGAACTCGTCAAGGAGGACTCGTTCGAGTGGTTTAACGATATTTAATTTTTAGAATTTTTGTCATTTAAAAAAATTTAAGTTATGTCCGTAAACATTTAATACATTGCATTGTCATGCATTGTCCTGAAACGCGTGCAAAATTTTAGCTCTGTATGTGGACGGGAACATACTGAAAAAAGGAGTTAAAAGAATCTGACGAACCGATGATCCAACAACCCGTCTATGACAAACTTTACGCGAGCCAAGTTAAATAAAAGGTGGTAAAAATTTGTTCAATTTTCGTCGATTTCATATCCTTTCCATATTAGTCCCAGGTTCTGACAGCATAAACATATGTTAGCTGAGCCGAGAAATCCAAACAACACGTGATTCCGGACGGACAATCGGGGCCTTGGGTTCGAGTAGGATCTACTAACCTACGGTAATGAGAATCAAGTAGTCAAAGCCATTTCCAATGATTCGATTGGTTTTCTCTGAAAGTCCCAAACCGTTTGTTCTGCAAAATGGGTCGTTAACCAGACAGCAAATTCGGTTTGGAGTTCCAACGACCGTGGAACCATTAACAGGACGGAGGAAACTCCCCTAAGAGTTTGGAGTGCCGCCCTGCAGAGATACATTTTCTTCCAACAGGGAGACTCTGGCCATAACCTAATCTGAGACTAGCAAAAGTCTTGACCCCCTCCAACCAGAGCTAAATCTATCCTCTACGACACACCGGTAGTGGCAGATTATACAAACTCCTTGTCAAGATTTCTGCAATTCTTAATATATCATTAATTGTAATTAATATCAGTACCATTACATTTATTCATCTTCGTCTGGCTTTAAATTTAATTTATTGCTCATTTCTATTTTTATTTTCCCATCTGACAAGGCCAGGGCCTCGTCGGTTCCTAAAGTATAAACCGCCCATGGATATCTCATGTCTCCTTGTCAAGGTGCTTAATACGCCACTGAGTATATACTAAGGGCAAGTCATTCATTATTCATTCATCACTTTATATCGCGCCCTCTCTGGGCAAAGGAAGGCAGTTTTAAGATTGTTTGTCTCTGCTTGAGACTTTCTGCGACAACACTGCCTGTGAAAGAATCGAATTGAACTCGTAATCGTAATCTCCAAATTTATAATTTTTGAAAGCCAAGCGCAGGGCACCAGCTTATTCACGAGCACTGAACTGATGTCACTTGGCAGAGCAGATGGAGGGTAGATAGGAGCGAGTTTAGATCATTGTCCTATATGACGGGGAGTCAGAGGGCTGGACCCCTCAGCTTTAAGTACAAGGGCGCTGCTATGTTGCAAAATTCTTCCGATTCTCAGAAATTCTTATATGATTCTCTGCTAAGCATTAGACAAATCGAACAACACGTAAGTTAGATGAAGCAGATGTACAGTAATCGTACGAACTGAGGGAGACAATGGAGGGAACAACCAGTGCATGCATTATACAATTATTAAGAGCCACAATCTAATGAACATTTGTGACGATGTGGACCATGAGCTGCTTCGATTGTTCGCCTCCATTAAACTCACACTGGGAGGGTCTTGAAAGGTCTTTGTCCCTGCCGGAATCCACGTTTCGGATATCGATCAGCACTTTTACAAGGGGTAACAGCTGCGGACAACACTTCATTTGAAACACAACCATCGAAAGATGCCTATGTTAATGGCGCTATATAAGTCACTAGCTCAAATTAAATTAAATTGGATTAGATCACAGCAAAATCGTAAAGTAGGAACGCTGCGCACTAACATGATGATCAAGTAAGATCAGATTATTTCAGGTTAGATAATCTTAGATTAGAGTAAGAGTGTATACAGTAGGAGAGGCCCTGCGTATACTAACATAATGCATCCGAGAGCCCAAATGTCTGCCTCGTAGCTGTGTCCCTTCTTCTGCAGAACCTCAGGAGCGATGTAGTTCGGAGTACCACACACCGTCCTAAAGACGACCATCAAAACACTATTATTATAGCACCGAAACGCTTTCAGGTTCCTATAAATAGCGCACAATAAATGCTCGTGACTATATATATATATATAATATATATATATATGTATATATGCATAGATCTAAGCTCTGTGCTAGAGCCTGTCATATCAAACGACACAATTTCAGCGCCTAGAGACCTGGCAGTAGAAAGAGTTAACACACAAACACGTCTTACATATTATTCATTTTCAGAACTTTAGATAATTTTTGTGTTTTGTCAAGATTTTTATTCTCAATAAAACGATCAGAAGTGAAATTCAACTAGTAATTAGTGAGGTTGATGAAAATGTATCTTATAAATTGCTCCTGCCCAACATGTTTCAAAGGTGTCTAGTTTAACTACATGTTTATCGTTACCAACTGTTAACTATATCGCTACCTACTGTTTAACTATTGTTGTAAAGCCCATGGATCCTGATCATGGCGATGATGATGACAGCTTAACACATCTTTTGGTTACTGGAACGTTTACGTCTATCTTAAAAGACATCAATATTACCCTACCTTTATTGATAATTCTAGAAGCTACGGAACTCGAAAGTTGATGTTCTTACATCTTCTTCTCGCCCTCGTATTCAACTTTCGTGGCAAGACCGAAGTCTGCGATCTTCAGGTCCATGCTTTCGTTGAGGAGCATGTTGCCGAGTTTGAGATCCCGATGTATGACATGTTGATCGTGGATGTAGGACAGACCATTGACCAGACTGTGCATGTAGTAGCGAACCTCTGGCTCCGTCAAGGTTTTCCGGTGTTTCAGAACATGAACTAAAGACTGAAAATGAAGCAGCAATAGTAGCTTAGTAGTAGGAGTAGTTTAATGGTAGAAGTTTGTTTGACGACACTGCGATGACAAAGACAATTAGCAAGGTCCATTTGAAGCAAAAAATAATGTACGCTGTCTGTCAGTCTGTCTCTGTTTGTCTGTCTGTTTGTCTGTCTGTTTATACAGTAGTCGTTCGATATGTGCATTTGCTTGTCTGTGGGCTTTTGACTCTGTGTTCAATGTATGTGTGTCTATATCTCTGGACAGTCTGCATATCTATACAGTCTGTCTGCTGTTGTCTGGTGTCTGTCTCTGTCTGTGTACATGCATGTATAACTGTCTGTCTGTAGTGACAAACTGTCTTTCTGCACAGTCAATCTGTGCAGACGCTGATTACTTATTACGTCTGTTCGTCTGTCTGTACAGTCCGTCTTTCTGTTCGTCTCCAAAGTTCTGGTCCGTTCTTAGTGCTTGACGTCAGACTTATAAAGAGAAAGAATGGTTTACAACGCTCATAAATGACTCTGGGTGTCAGATCTGTTTCATAAGGTTCCTTGACTACAGCAATTCAGCCTATCTATATCAATAAATCTCTCAGAATGCCTTCACATCAAACTATCGAACTATCGTGGACTTGATTGCTACTCATTTGTCTTCAATCACCTACCAGTAATGTAGTGCAATGTTTTGTGAATCTAAAAAAGTCACACCACCACATAAGTTTCAAACACTGGAACCAATATTCGCCAGGGTGCTGGTCATCCTCGGTGACTGGTCAAAGTCCGGCGGTTGGTCAAGATGGACGTGGCAGAGAGCGATGAACAATTGTGAAAAGTTTATTAAAATTAGGCAAATATAGCTTGCTACTGAAGATCGAGGCTATTATGTCTAATAATAATGCAATTGGGCATTTATATAGCGCCTCTTCATAATATCTACTCAGAGGTGCTCTCCTGCATGATGTAAAATGTCATCACGAACGGAATACATTACATCAGTTAGCAAAACGACGCACAGTTAAGCTGAAAAAAGTCATCATTGGTGGGCCCACGCACAAGTGTGAAGCCAACAAACCCGTCGACAGCTGACAGATAGCGTGGATGTTCGGAGTCTCTGGGTAAAGTTGTGTCGATGCATGGGGTGGTGATAGGTGACCGCATTATTGGCAGCTGATGGGTTAGAGCATACGACTTGCAACACAGAGGGAAGAGGTTCGAGGCAGCACTGGATCATTTAGTGCGTAGGGTCCAAAGTGAAATTGCTCAGTGCCTTAGTCCTTCTTTGTTGAGTGTATATTTCTGATCCTTGGAAAGACCGTAAATCAAAATTAGTTTCTATCAACTTCTCTCGGTTCCTGTAGTCCAATTCATGTACCTGTTGATTTTCATCGGGTACTTGTAAAATTGAACATCAAAATTAAAATTGAACTGAAAAATGCATTACGTTCTATTGTAATATATTTTATTGATGAATTACCTTACGACTGCAGTTTTCGAGTACAATATAGACGTTTGAATCGTCTTCAAAGTAGCTGTGAAATTTGACGACGTTTCGGTGTTGTAGGATTCGATGAAGCTCCACTTCTCGTAGTATCTGCAGTAGAAGAGATGTTAATTTCTATAAGGACGGAATCACGTGGCTTTCGCCACGCTTAGGTAATTGGCATAATTATGCATGCGTATGAAAATGATGGAAGTTTATTGTCCTTATAGCCTAACATTAAGAGTCTCATCGCCTGCCTACGACCTAGCGTTAGGTCCATCAATCATGGAGCAAATGATTAGAGAATATACAGACCGTCATTAACTTTTCAATGTCAACGTGTAGATTGTCATCGAATAGGAGTGACATACCAGAACAACCTGCTTGTCAATGGGGGCGTCATTGGCACAACATTACCTGCGCAGTTTCAGAACGTCCTAGTGACGACGACTATGGACTGTATGCGTAGTATACATGTATACAGTATACTTGTATACATGTAAGTGCTGTATGCATAATGTGAGAGCAGAACAGAGGGAGGAGATGAATAATCGTACAGCGTCGGATCGCTCTAACATATTCGAAATATTCGTCTATTATTCAGGTTCGATTGATTCGAAATGACCAAGACTCTTGTTATCTCAACTCTCAAGTCCAGATTGCAGATGTCATCTCTCGAATTCTGCAGCGCCAAAAACAGTGAAGTCGCCAGAATAAGCTAATTAACTGGAGCCCAATTACAACAAATTGATATGTGGGTTAGAACACACTTGGTATCAGGTTAGGATTCAAGGACGGACGGACATACGATTACGGTGGATGCGTCAAAAATGGAACATGGAGAGAGATGAAGAAAAAGGAGGAGTTCGGATAAGCTTTGCATAGGGAGAATGATTTAAACATTGAGTGAGAGAAATGCACACAGAGACAGAAAAAGTTGTCTCATAACGAGTTCGTAGAGTAAAACTTACAAATAACTCCGCCACTGTTTGCAATCTGACAGTGCCAGTCCCAAGACCATATAAAGGATGAGGACGACGCTAATGATCTTTGTTATCACACAGTGTGGTTAAACTGCAACCACCACCACCAGAACGGACAACTATCAACACTAATAGAGATGCGAGAAAAGATCTCTATGAGGCAGCAGCGCTGTTGAAGAGAGGAGAGTGTATGGAAAATAATTGAACAGAAACCAAAGAGCAAGGTCAGTGTAGTGGTGTCTGATAAGACAAACCTTGTCTTTTTGGTTGTCTCTTGTCAGACGTGACTTTGAGATGATCTTTCCAGCGAACGACCTCGTCGGCGACTGGATGTCGATGAGTTCGTAGCACTTGGCGAATCCACCCTAAAATACAACAACAACAACAACAGGAGATTAAATTAGATGCGCTGCTACTGCCTCTGCTCTTCTCCTGTTCCAACAAAGGACGTTAATAGCTACAAGGAGGTCAAATATGATGACGATGACCAGCAGAATTACTGTGATGATGGCACAGTCGAATTCCCTAACAGTGTCCAGGCCTCTTTGATATGTGTACATTTCTACACAACAAAGAGCGATTGTTTTATAAATACATAAACAAAATATTTGATGAAGATGATGACGACGACTACGATGATGACTATTACGATGATAACAATATCAATGGAGAATGTACGATCGCAAATGATGATGATGATGATGATGCTGATAATGATGATGACAACGACTATGACAAGAGGCTGCAAACACGGTGCCATTCATATCAAGGAGCATTACATCCTAATATGTATGGGTTGCGGTACACCGCATTGGGCCAATAAATGAATTAATGAATTTTAATGAATTTTACATTTTAGAATTCTGTGTGAGACTCTAGACTGCGAACTATTCTCGCACCGACATCTACCGAGTGCCGAGGATAATCATATAGCTTTAAGAAATGACTCAACACTAAATGGTTTGAAAACATCTTAGCACAGTTAGTTAACAGCTTCTCAGCTGAGGAACCGCGTCTATGTTTAACAGTGTGATGACAATGATCCGTAGCGTCGCCCTCCTCCTTTATCCAGGCTTGGGGCTAGCACTGCCAGAGAGCGAACAGTAGCGGACTTTTCAGGTTTGAACCTAAACTCTTTTCGTTACAAATCGAACGCTCAGCCAATAAATTACCATATCCCACGGTACTACACGTTGACCCTTCGGCCATGACCCTAACTGAAGAATGAAGGCCTAAAGTAACAGAGTTAGGCCATAAATGGGGCGCGTTTATATCTCTACGACGGCCTTTCGACGATGACTTGGAATGCAATTGACAATTCAACTAACCGTCTAATAACGTCAACAAAAGAATATCGCATTCGTTGAAACCCGTCCATTATAATACGGCCTTAATGTGACTGCTTCTAATAATTGTACGAAATGTACATAACTTTTACAGCCATTCTCATGTACAACATACACAAAATTCACTGTACAATTGTATTATGTATACGTGTTCTATGCGTTAAAATGCTGAGTGTCACCAGGCTCTAATTCAGGGCCCATCAAAATCCTCAAGTACATAAAATAATTTATAGGTCATTTAATGGCATCTCAATTGCCTCCAAAACTAATAAGTGTTTAATCATAAATAACTGTAGTTTATATACAGTTTTATTGAACACTCTACTAATTAGTTTGAACTGTTAGCTCAAAAGAATGTAAACTGCTGTATATCGCCCATTTAATACGTGGCATCATGATTTTTTGGGTTTCCCGTTTTGCTACACAAATGCCAATAAGGACACCACGATAATAATGGCATATTATTGATTTTTAACAAATGGAAAAACATTGAATTGAATAATATGTGAGGCAGAGAGTGGCAGAGAGAGACAGACAGACAGACAGACAAACAGACAGACAAACAGACAGAGAAATTAGATGCATGTAAAGTACAGGTATACAACGCAGTAGATATGTCACAGCTGATGCATTCAATTCGAATATCCTAACTATGTATTGTGTGCACAGAATCAGCAACAATCGAGTCACTCGCACAATACGTTTTGTTATTTTCCATCCAAAGGAAGGCTATATATATATTGTCGATTGGATACATCAGATAGGCCTCGACTAAAGCTCAAGAAAAGACTAAATATTGACTAAAGAAACGAGATGAATGATCTATGTTCAAGATCGTTTCAGTTGAACGCGTTATTAGAATAGATGAACGATACAGACAGAGACATTACGAGGGAGACGTAGACGGACAGAAAAAGATACAGGCTGAGAAAGAATGAGATCGTGAGAAAGTTTAGTCTCCCATGGGCAATAATTTTAGATCTATCCGCCGGAAGTTATAGACATGGATCAAAATACACAAACCCGCAGACGGACATGCAGAGCCAGGCAGAGAAAAACAGTGAGAGACACGTCAGGATTGACAGTCCAGACAGACAGAGATAAAAAAAAACGAAGCAAAGAGAGACAGACAGACAGACACAGAGGGACAGAGACAGAGAGAGACAGAGAGAGAGAAAATACCTTTGAAGACTATTATATACAGCCACTTTGCTCGTATACATGGTTCCGAGATGGCGCTATGTAAAAATCCATAGATGTATAAAAGTGTTAATATGCAAAGTTCCTAAATTAAGTTTCCCTTTGTCAACATTCTGGCACAGGTTATCGACCCGTGTCATGATCTCAGTGATCTATGGTCAAATATTTTTTTTCTTTGATCGTCTGTCCGTTGCATTTTATCGCAACCTCCCATCGAGCCATCGCAAAAATGTTTCCATTACCAATTGTCTGAAGTCATCATTATTCCACCCCAAACGTCTGTTGCCTACGTCAGCGATATATTCCTAGCAACTTCCTATGCTGTAACTTAGGCATAAATATTTTATTCTTAATTATAACTTCCACATTGAAGAGTTATCTTTCAGTGTTTAACAGCATCTGATGCCTGTCATGCTCATGGTCAATAACGTCGCCATTCTGTTTATCCATGCAAGGGACTGCCACATCTGTACAAAGGTATGTGTACCGTAATGCGCAAAATTGGTAGCCACAGCCCAGGAAACCGAAGGTCAACCGTTTCGCTCCAACCAAAGCTACCCTTGTGTAAACCGTCTTTGAGAACCCAGTCTAATAATAGCCACATCGCAAAGGATACACCTGTTGCTAGATGTTTAGTGATTTACACCTGTTTACCGCCGGATGCCTTTGATCAGTCAACTTGTCATTTGTAGGGCAAGTTTGAAATCGAATAACCACAATGCTTGTCGGCCGTAGCACTGTGACTGATGTGCAATAGGAGAAGTTAAAACAGACTGAGCTTTAGGTCTAAGTGCATAATGCACATGTTGTCGACTGTATAAGCTGATTAGGCTTTAATTGGTATAAAAATTCTGTAATTGAAAATGAATGCCAGGGACGTTATATTAATTAAAAGACGTGACTAGTAATAAGTGTCGTATTATGTAAAGCACTCGCATGACGATAGTTATTAAAAGTCGGCTGATGGACCTCAGCCTCAAAGCAAGTTGAATTAACAGAATGTGACTACGCGAGCGGCGAGATCACTATGAAATTGATACCGCAATCAAGTCTTAAATAAAAGCGAACGGTGCTACTGGCACATGGTGTGGTACTGGTTGTTATTCCATGGCACTAGTTGTTGTGGTTTAGTCCTGGTTGTTATGGTGTGATAGTGGTTGTTATGGTGTGGTACTGGCTGTTATGGTGTGACATGCTTTGATGGTAAATCATGTTTTTACCTCAGTTTAAAGTTTTATTTAAATTTGTGCCTTAAACATGCAGTTTGAGCAGATGAATTAGATGACACAAAATATCCAGTCAAAAAATCAGTTCTTGTATTTGCATTGAAATTACCTGACCCTAACTGACACGAGAACTTCGCCAGCTTCTGACCATTTGAAACTCTAAGGGTATCAAATCGTTGTGGAAAACGACGTTCTTAAAATCGCTGTTCAAATGGGCAGTTCTGTTCTAATCGATCTATTACTCTATGCTGGCGAACCTAAGTCTACAACAAATCCCAGAAAGTAGGCCTATAGCCCGTTGCCTACGAAACGATATAAAGAGTCGAAATTGCAACGCACTTGGTTGTTTATATGGAGGAGCGCCGCTTGTGGCTGCTCGTGAAAGTCACCTCGATTCCTATGTTGTACGGCGCCCTTGTAGTGGTTAGGGCCGCATTTACCGCGCCTTATAAATCGGCGTTATTATTATTATTATTATTATTGTTATTAATATGTTTATTTTTATTTTTATTATTATTAATGTGAATGAGTGATGGTAGTGAATGAATAAACGGTTTCAATCGCTCATTAATTTAATTCGTCTGCAATTCACAACAAACTCGCCACTTTTATTTAAACCACCCCAGGACACTGACTTTCTCCACACACATTGTTCCCAATTTACCCCATCTTCCCACTCCTTCATCTCCAAACAGGCTGTCTGTCCCGAGGGTAATGAGAACGCTAATGAAGGTGCAGCTAAGTTGTCGATCCAGGTGAATTGCAAAAATTACAGCACCCAGAATAAGTGTATAATTATCCAACAGTTATTATTACAGAGGTGTCGATAGCAGATGCTTTTCACCAGATGGGTATTTAACTCTGAATTATAAACGATCGGTCACAGTTACCGGGCAATAGGTGGCGCGATTAGCTCCTTCTGGGTACCAGTACAATTTTCATCTCTAGTCTGTCGTTGACCCGAGGGAGATAATAACTTGCCAAGTGTCTAGAAAATTTCATTTTGCCTGTGGGGTTATTTTTTTCTGCAATTAACACCAGACGTCATCGTTTGGGAATCAGTTATGGGACAACAGTTTGCAAGTACAAGTGAATTATTTCTGACAGATGTCGGGTAGGTACACAGGCATGCAGACACATGCAGGAAAACAGACAATCAGACAGACGCACAGAGAGAGAGAGACAGAGAGAGACATACACGCATTTGTACAAACAAATCGCCAAATCGAAACAAAGATAACGTGCTTGTGTAAAAGTTCGTCGCAAAAATGGCGGATTCAGATCCTATTATGAGGTAAAGGAACATTCTCGGCAGTAAGAATTTCAAGCGAACTCTTCAAGTCGCTGGACTTTCAGGACTTTACCTTGTTGATGCTGGTTGAAGACCAGTTACCTGATGGCTCATGCCAATTGCCAGAAAGCCGCGCTCGTGAAAAATCCGGTGCCGCGGAGTTTACGATTACAAGTTTCTTGGCCTCTGTGTAAGTTGCTAGTGTTATAGTTATATAACAGTTAAGTTATAGTGGTCATGATAAAGCCACATCATGACTAAGGCTGTCAACGGGTACCAGGGTACACGAGTACCCGACCGAAGCTGACTTCCCGGGTAATGAATTCGGTTTTCGGGTACCCGAAGCTCCGTAAAAATGCGTGATTTTACCTGAACATATGTCAGAAATATTCTGTTGGTCATATTGGCTGACTGCCCGGGCAATGAAATCAGTTCTCGGGTAACGACATTCCGTAAAATGCTCAATTCCCTACATTTCCTAACAAAATATCCGCGCGGGTCGACGGGTACCCGGGTCGTCATTTCAACATTTTTGACAGCCTTAATCATGACCTCCATCACTAAGCAGCTTAAGTAGACAGGCGATTCGTGGCCAGGGTTTGATCCTGGGACTAATATGTACTATTATTCCCAGGTTTGATCAGAGGCATGCCTCCTCTAAAATTCAATTAGGGGTTGCAGAAGGTTGTTATCGTTTTCCATCCATCTTATCACCGATTGTAAAGGCGAATTGAGTTCCTACCTTTCCGAGTAGTTTTCCCTTGTAGTAGGCAGCCCCATTCATCGAATCGATGACGCATTCCAACAGCCCCGTTTGTAGCGTCGCCTCTGGTCCCCTAAGGGCGTTCTGTGTATCCGCTGAGGGTTCGACCCGCCTTGGCCCAATTCCATTCGAGACCGAAAATGCTCCGATCGGACTCGAAACTGTCAGCGGAAGTATCTTTCTCGCGAGCGGAAGTTTCCCTCCGTTCGTTTGAACATCCGGAATTCGATTAAGCGAGGGGTTTGAAGCTCGTTCCCTCCCTGGAGTAACAGTAGCGCCATCGACGACATCTACCCCTGTCCTTCTGGGGGCCAGGGTCGCTGGGTCCTCTGGGTTCTTCCGCCTGGATCGCTGGCGAGGGACGGAGTTGAAGGCGGTTGGCGGATTGGTGAGGCTGGTAGATTTCTTGTGGTTAGACCCGGCACTGCGAGGGGGTGGAGGTGGTAGGCATATCAGATGGGGCGTGCGACCGTTCGTTTGGCGGTTCGGCGTTGAACTAGAGAGTTCGTGCTGTCGCTTCTGGTCACGTGATGAATGGCCGCCTCCGACGCCAGATGGCTGTCTAAAAGTAGCAACAGAAAAAACATTGGTTAGGTTATTACCCTGTATATCGGTGCATCATATAATACGTGTGTATGCGTGTGTGTACGTATGTGTGTAGGTGTGTGCATTAATGTGTGGGTGTAAGAGTGAGTGTGTTTATCTAACAGCTGAAATGTGCTTCAATGAATGTTCCGAAGCAAAAATTCATTATGGACATAGATAATAAAATACCGCAACTATTATTACTTCAATATAATAATTATGACACTAAAATAACAAACGCACTGCCATATCCCTACTTCTGTATATTTATTCTCGTGTGTACAGTAGGCCTAGTATACAACTCGATGTACAGGCTATGTGCATATTATGTATGATGCACACACGTTGAAGCTTAAGCGAATGTATACAAGGGTCAGTGTGTAGAGCATAAACCCGGTTGAAATTAGATCAGCCGATCACAAATCAATAACATATGATATTCACTCCACAACGTTTTCAGTAGGAGACTTTAATTATCAATATTATCACAATATATATGGCCCCTACTTCTTCTTCTCCTATGTACTTCATATAACATCTACATGCTTATATATAGTTATCTTACAGTTGAATCTTATTGAACATTACATAGCGCCCTCTGGTCTGAAAGCCTTAGTAGTCACCATGGATGATTAACGTTATAAACATGGAATTCTTCTTTTCAAATATTATGTTCAGCTTAAGGGTCAATACTTCAATAACTTGAAAAGACGTTACAACTTTTGCGTTTATTTGAGTAATCGGCCACGATTTCTTTTATACCATTTTCAGACCTAATACATTACTTCGTTACGGCGGGTCAAGTGTTTCCACCAAGATTGGGATGAATTGAATGCCGTTTGCAGTGATGCAATGCAATTAAGCATTTATGTAGCTCCCCTTCAGATGTCTACTCAGAGGCATTCTCTACCGTCAAGCCTATCCTACTTAACAACTAGCTCCCTTCACACACATCATCTGTTAGTAAATATCCTCTGTTGCTGCCCTCAGTGCTCTGGTTCCTTGTACACATCCTTCTAGGTTTACATATACCTCGCCAGATAGCGCTATCATTCAGCATCATAGGGAACTGGATTACCTACGCGCTGAACGTCGACAGATTAAAGCTAAAGCTAGAGAAGATTTAGTTCTTTTCAGTGATCTAGTTGCATGCATGCTCGCCTTATATGTCGTGACCGTTCTAATTTTTAAAAGTTCTTGTCCTCTTTTAAACCCATTGAGTTCCTAATCCTTTCAGTCGTGGATTTACTAAATAAAAATTCAATAGTTAAGACTTACGCCCTGTGAACCAACTGCTGAGCATAAAAGCGTGATAGTTTGACATCAACGAACTTCGGTGGAGAGGTAAATACAACGATAGACGTCTTCTTTCTAGCACATTGGATCTCATCCATTTGAAACATAATCCGACTGAGACTTATAAATTACAGCCTCACCACTACAGAAAAAATCGATAAAGGTTTTCAACATAATAATGTCAGAGTATCTTAGCACACATTTTCATGGTTTCTTGACACACATTTCAAGGTATCAAAGATCGCATTTCAGTGCCTTTTACAAAGCACTTTCACGGCATAGCAGAAATCACGGGTTTTCATGACCCGGGTACCCGTTGACACGCGGACATTTTATTAGGAAATGTAGGGAATTTCGGATATGTCCGGCGCCCGAGAACCGATTTTATTGTCCGGGTAGTGTCAGTCCCGTGTAACCGGACCCCGTTGATAGCCTTAATCGTAATAAGCAGACTAATATCTTATGTTTTAGGCCTAGATCACATTTCAGTTACTGTGATATTCGGTTAAGATACTATAGGTTCATACAACTGCATATATATATATATACTGTGTCCATTATATTATATATATATATAGTCTACATAATATTATATATATATATATTTATTTATTTATTTAAAGCGCTGCAGCCGTATACCTATACCTTTCAACAGCAACATGGCTTTGCAGAAAATATCAATTTGCACGTGACACATTGAAATTGGAGCTTATGACGCAGAGGTCGAAAACCAGAGACAATCCGCACTTATGCTACTTTCCTATGACTTAAGTTGAACAGTATGCTCGTCGACTAAGATACCAATTGTTTTCTGTGGCAATGTGAACATGATACAAGTTTCGCACTTCCGCTTCACGCGAATCCTTCATTCGAAACAGCCTTCAAATGAGTACATCGACTGTACACTCTCGTTGAGGTAATCAGGCGATGAGAAAGACCCGTCTTCATATGCCGAGGCTAAGAAAGACGGAGACACTAACACTTCATAAATGGCAACCACTCAGGGTCAGCCTATGGGACTGCTCTTTTGAATTTCTAATCAATCATCGTTTAATTTTTGTACCCTCACCCTATAGAGTTTCCCTACCACGACTCTATGCCAGCCCTCCGGCTCCTTGGGAGGTCTCCAGAATGCGCGTTGCAACGATCCATGTGTCAGACTGGTCTCTTTCAGCTCTTCCTGCAGGGAGGTCTCTTCCTCTAGGAGCTCTGGTGGCTCTTCCTTTGTTGGATAACTTCGATCTGTTGTCCCATGCAAATACCTAGACCAAGCAGCACCCCGCCTCATTCTCAGTTTTCCACTCTTGCATCTGGAATATACTCATCTTAGATGCGACTGTTACCTACGAGTAATGCGCCTTTGTTTTACAAGTTGCTAAAGACTAATTTGTATCATTGTGGTTGGGCTAGGGGCGCATCCGAGTAGACATTAAATGCTAAAATGAATGAATGAATGCTAACAGGAATAAATGAATTAATGAGCTGGGAGCACCCTGGTGTTGGTCCCTAATCAACATCCCACGTAGGCCTACGTATAATTTTATGCTCTTACATCCGACTTATTTGACTGCGCTTCATTCAGATAGCGTAGGAGTTCTCGGAGTAATTTTATAGACTTGTACATCACGTTGTGCAAAAAAGAACACGTATGTAAATGTATATTCATTTTAATGTTGTTGTAATTACGAATGAAATTTTAAAGTAGAGACGGTTCGTGCTGCTTGCCTCTTCAGACCTGTCAGATGGTAATACCTTGATAGGTTCTCAAAGGCCAATTTCATACTAAATATTCAGGAACTTATGCATATGCATGAAGACACGCAATTTATAATCATTATGCGGGTAGCGCAACGAGTCAGACATGTTCAAACAACAATCACTAACACGTGATGAAATATTTATTAAATTTAATCTAATGACTTCTATACAGCCATGAACATAACGAATAAAGAAGCATCAATCACTTCAAAGCATCTGTCACTTCAAATGAAACCGTGGTCATTGTCACAATTCATTTCTGAAGCTAGGTTGAAATCAGTTAAGTTCAACAAACCAGAATTCAAGCCAAGCGATAGTTTATTATTACTATTGCCATGTACAATGTGTAATTGTGCATTGTTACAGTTTTGTAGTTCGATAATTACTTTTCATACTGTTGGATCGTTATTATTATTGCCATTGTTCGCTCAGTGTTATTGGTATTGTTGTATCATAATTACGATTACTATTACGATTATTATGAGAATAACGATTCTCATCCTCCAACATCACCACCATCACCATCACACATCATCATCGCCACCACCACCGTCATCATCATCATCACCATCATCATTATTTCCATTATCATTCATTAATAACTCAAATAGTCCTAAGTCTTTAATTGCACAGAACATTAAATGATGGCGCTTCAAAGCAAACATCGGATAAGTCTTAGTTAAGAATTAAATTAGGTAATGACAGAACATAGCACAGTCTTAGTCTATGCAGTGGAATTCGAAAGCTTTGGACCACCAAGTAAGGAATAAATTCATAGTCGTATGCAATCAATTATCGCCTGCTGTCGTTTAATTGCTACGACATACAAATCATTCGTGCACAGTGCAGTAGAATATGTCGTCGGAAAAAATCGATTGAAATTATTTCTGGCCATGCAAGGACACGTTGCGTAGCCTACAGTCCAAATGTAATAATTATCCCCTGCAAAAATGCCTGGGATGGTTTTTAATCGATATGTTTGAATTCATTGGTTGACTAGGTACTAGGTAAGCCTATGGTTTAGCGAATTTAGGTCGATATGAGGTAACGGTTTTAATTTGGGCTGATATGTAAGGGATACGATGCCGGGAAAAAACTGGGTCATTAACCTAGGTTTTGTGTGACTACATCCGGGACTTCTACTGGACAAATCGACAATCGCGGTTATTTTTCTTAACGAAATAAAACGAATTTATACATACATGTAGAACTTGCAATATAAATAAAATGTGTGCAAAGGCAGATTTTGTCGACTGCAGTAGCATATATTAGATGAATCAAAGTTATGCTGCCGTAATGGATGCTGGATGCAATTCTATTCATTGCATAGCCAACCACAGACATCGCCCGCAAGTATTAGAATAGACGATATAGGATTGGCTGACAGCTGACACGTTGCGCCTTCATTATCTCTTCTATACAAGTACTAGGTTTTAGTCAAGATTACCACCGACATTAGTGGAGTAATCTTGGGTTTTAGTTCATAGTTTGTGAATATAACGGTGTGCGGATGGGGGTAAAGGGTGTTGGTAAATAAACGGGTAATTGAGTATGCGGATGGGACAATGGGTGGGCGATTGGACAATCAAACATCTGTCTGCTTTAGAGGGTGAATATGCAGACGTGCAAACGCATGCCATTTTCCTTAGTCACGTGTTCATTGTATCAGTTGTTGCATATAGTTACGACCGATGAATAGTCATATTTTTAGCTATCACCCTTGGTCTATCGGTACCACGCCTGGTCATGGACCACGGGGTTGTGGGTTCGACATCGAGTAACCACCCTGTGCATGTTGTTTGCCCACACCTGCCTCTGCCGACAAGCAGTAGACTTTGGCACGGGCGTTAAGCTCACGAGTAAACGTGAATTCTGCGATGCACATGTCTCTTGGGATTCGTCCACTGTAGACTCAAAGGCCTAATTTACTATTGTACAAGAAGAATTAATATTTTACTTGCATTTACACATGATCCCAGCATGAATGACTCAAACGCTTTGTAGTTTGTTGCCCAAAGCAATTGGTTGACTCATCCAGGTGATCCAGTTTCATGCCTCGTCTTATCAAGGATGGCAATCTGTCATTGGTCAAACTAAAGACGAGCAAGGCCTTCCAAGCCAAGCATATCGACGACGGCCGGATGTCCACGGCCTCATTATCCTTGGTCGGCTGTTTACTTTACAGCTGGCAAGTGGGTAGCTACTGTTGACGACGTGGAAGTAATGTCTTCTGCGGTGTCAATAGCACCGTCGTCCCTCCTTTATCAAGACTTGAGACTGGCACCATCAGACAACAACAGTGGCCGAAGTTTAACAGCTGGAATTGCTAGACGCAGTTTACAGGATACATCTGATCGAGAGCTGACCCATAATTATCTTCTGCATTCTCGGGTATCTCTTAGTTTTTAACCTGACAACCCTTGAGGAAGGAACAAATAGCAATCTCTTGAGCTTGACCTGAGACAGCCATTGGGGTGACATGTAATCGGCCTGACTTTTCTTAACCTCGGCATATGAAGTCCTCTCCCTCGCCGTCTCATCTTTCCACCGACAGTGTTCGTTCAATGTATTCATTGTATCCATGTTGGCTAGAGGGCGCAGATGAAGGCGGATTCTTGGACAAGAATTTCTCACCTGAATTGGATTTGAACTCTAGATCCCTTGGTTTTAAGTCCAGTGCGTCAACCACTAGAATCATAACCTAACCCATTGATGTTTGTACGATGAACGAAGTTATAACAACTGCATTTCTGAAGTTTTCTTTAGTTCATAATAATATTTTTATTGTATGGATTATATTAGTAGCCTACGATTTCCATGGACGAATCGAACCACGAAAGAAAGAAATACTTAGATAACCAAAGACTATTATAAATCGTACCATAGGTTATTAAAATCACATACTCCGGTTTTATGCAGATTCATTTAGGCTCGATTTTAAGTCATGAGACACATTAAATATAATTTAAGACTTTTAAGTGATGTTGTAAATAGCCGCGCGCCAATCCGTTGTATGGGGTTAAGCGTGTAGGCCTACTAGTGGAACGTTTCAAGCGTTATAGGAAGTCGGTTTCAATGGATTTGAACTGTTGATGGCCTTTCTGCCTTCATTATAATTGCCACTGAAGCGCATGCTGTTGGGAGGTCTACTCTGAATAAATTCGCCTTTCGAATTGAACCTTTTGTAACATGTCCCATCGGGTACAGTCATTGAACTGTGGCAGAAGGTCTACCTTATTTCTGCGAGATTCGGTTCAAGTCATGATTAAAAGCGCATTGTTTAGCAATAAAGCGCTTCATTATGCACATTTATTATGCACAAGCAACCCGTATGCATAGGCCTACGCATCAACTATGAGTTCAAATACAGCCACCATTAATCATCTATCATAAAACTCCATCACCTTGCAGAGTGCCAGACCTAAGCCTGGATAAAGGAGAAGGGAGCGCTAATGACGTTAATTTGTTATCACACGGTGTCGTTAAACGGAAATTACTACGTCTCTCATAAACTAATACTCGGTTGTCTCGCATGTCAGATGTGCCTGGAGTTGTCTAAACGAAGAGATTCCCATCTGCTCGAGTTTCTTCACGAACTAAGGCCTACTCACACACAATAACAATATTTCTAAAGGAACTAATAAAGTGTTCCCAACAATCCTTTATTAAGCTGCAATTTGCAACGCGTTTCTCATCCTCCGAATCTCATATATCCTCATACATATTAAATTTAACCCTTACCACTCCTGAGGCCGCTGTGATATAAGGTGTTTGATATAATAATTGGAGGAGTAAGGGTTAATGGAATACTTCCATACCTATCAAGTCAATTAAGATTACTCTAGCGTCTGCAAGCTTTGGTGTGGTTTGTCATCTGGCAGGTATTTTACTATAATAAACAAATATCATTATCCTAAATTAGCCAAGATGGCAATAGTGAATCTTCAGGGACCGGACTGTGGAAGAAAAATCCTCAAAACCAAAGTTAGAAATGCATGTCTACATATCTGACATGACTGTTCTCGGTTGAAAGCCTGCATTCCGAAAGTCACAGGGGATTAATTTGTAATTGGCATCAAGGCATCTAATTCTCCTACAACCAAATTGCATAACCTTAATAGAACTCCAGTGATTCCATTGTATACGGTTAGCAAACGCGGGATGGTTAGTATGCGTGGAAGCGATATTCAAGAACATAATTGCCATAATGAACTTTGCAAAGCGTTCAAGAGACGAGAGACTTAATGGGTTTATTCGCTTGGGAGCTTTTCGCCCACGGAATCATTGCCTGTGGAGATATGACCTCAGTCACATTCAGCCCGACGCTCACAGTCTGATACCAAACGTCTTTGACATGAGGAAATAGATAATTAAAATACTACTAATACCAAAGTTATAAATCACTCCCGTCAATACTACTATTTGTTCCACATACATACATATTCATCTACTTGCATCCGTTCCTTGGATTTTTTTATATAGGCCTACTTTACCCAATGTGTATTTGACCCCCATCTAACGACCTGGCCTTTCTGTCTTCTCATCCCATTAAAACGTCAATCGATTATGCCTACAATGATTTAGTAACTAACTACTTTGCAAATGTTCTGAAGTGGCTTTGGTGTCTGGCAAATTGTAGCAATGGCACGCTGCGTCCATGGAGACCCGCGACTCTTAAATCGATGATAATACTAATTTTCTTAACATACAACTGGTGTGCAAGAGCCTTTTCAGATGCTTTAATATCGGTTGTTGTCTCACTCAACATACAGAGATTAATCGGCAAATATTTATTGTTTACCCTCAATACATTTATTTTCTCTGACCTGATCTAGACAAACACTTTTGTCCCCTCGTTAGTCCTGTCTGATTTTTGTTATTTAGTCATTTGAGCATGCAGGACTAGTCCAGAAAGTCAATATTAAACACTTGGCTGCAATCAGCAACGGCAATCTTCAGCCTGATTTAATCCACAGTTGAGATGAACTGCGAGTTGAAGAGAGTGAGTTGAAGTGAGTTAGTGCTCGACTTCTAAACGAATATTTACTCCGATTCTGATCGCTGACCTACATTTGTTCCCAGACATACTCACTGCACCCCATCTCCTCTCGAAATAACACGAACAATACTTTGTCAATGCAAATTAGCGTCTGAGTGAAATTATTCCCTTGTGTCCGTTTCACCTGGGACAAATATGGAAGAGATATTTATGAAATTGAAGAATTACTGGTTCATTGACTTAGATATTGTGTGCGACTACATCCGGGACTTTTACAGGATAAATCGGCAATCGCGTCTGTACGAAATGAAACGACTTCCCATGTTATAGAAAGTGCAATATAAATAAAATGTGTACAAAAACGATTTATGACTGAAGTAGCATAAACGTAGATTAACTTTTTGGCGATATTGCGTTCGACGTTATCGTGCCGAGTACCCGGCTGTCACTTTATTTATTACATAGTCGACCACATACATCGCTCTGATTGTATCAGAAAATACAATCGCTGATTGGCTTCATATCTCTTCCATATTAGGCCCAGGTTTAATATATGCAGGTTCATAGTATACCTGTGTGGGCAAGATTTCCATGTATCAAAACGACCTGTCTTAAACGGAGATTTAAAGTAACTTCTATAGCACCAGTTTAAATGCACAAAGCATCAACCGAATCTGCTCCAAATCAATGTTGCAATCAGGTTTACTATCCAGGAAATTTAGGCATCAATATGAGCTACAGCGGCTTGACGGAACAGCCCCAAACATTTTACGTAATTCACCTTTCGCAATTGAAGTATTTGTATAAGCCTGTAAAGGTACCGGTACTTCAATTGCGAAAGAGTCTTTAACATCCGTTTCACCATAAAGCAGTAGCTTTCATCATAAAGCTGTAGCCTTTGTCATGCAACAACGTAAAAAACTAAGACAAGTCCAGTCTAATACAACGAGTACAATTTCTAAAGGCTTGTATGTGAAGAATGCACGCAACGGCCTACACATATTAATTCGTGCGAATACTATACACATGTATGGGGCGCCTCTGAGTAGTTATCTCGAAGGGGCGCTGTATCAAGTATTTTTTTATTGAATTTTGATTGATTGACATCTATTAACATGCATTGATAGCGGACATTACCACCGAGCAAGGACCCATGCAAGCGCCTTACCTCAAATAGACTATCGCAATTATACATACATGTACTGTCCCTTTAAAAGAACGACTATTGACACCGGATATGTTGCTACGAGAAGCTGCGACTCATGTAATTCGTTTACGTTACGTCTATGTAAGTTGATTGACCTTTATTAAACGATAATTGTATTGTATTAAGAGAAGGTATATACACGATTATACACGTATTTGGTGCATTTGTATCAAAATGTATTAAGTGAGTACATATAAATTAATATATATATATATATATTATGCAAATCAACTATTAGCATACAATTGCACAAGTATATCAGTGTATTAATACACCTGCATCAAAATAATGTAAGCTTATTCTTATTAGTATCATAAAAATTAATGCGTACAGTTTTAATCGAAACAGGGCTACTTCTTAGCTTCTTGAAGCGTCAAGTAGGCCACTTAGAAACGTACGTACCTACTCACCTGTCCAGTGTCCATCTTTAAGTTTTATATAAGGGGTTATCAAGCAGCTGAGCCTGTAGACGTACAAGTGCTTGTGTGGCAGATCTTACGTCAACAGGTATGAAAGGGGAGGATATCAATGTTCGTTGTTAAGGTCTGACTGGTCAAAGTTTTCATTGCTATCAGATCGATATCACTTGAGGATCGAAACCTCGAGACGCCTATGTTCGAAAGCTAAAACCCAAACAAAGAAACGGAAAACTACGGCCTCTGACCGTTCGAATGCAACTGGGTCAACAAAAACATATCTATTTGAACATCCCTCTAAATCCCTGTGACCTTTTTCCTACACCTCTTTGAATGATCTCCTCCTGAAACCTCTTCGATCTTAATTTGACATATCTTAGAATTTCCTCTGGAAATTCTGGACAACCACTCTGATGCAGAGGGCAGAAGGCCTAGTACTACGGGGACAGGAGATCCCATAGCCCACTAACTGATTCAGTGGCCTCTGGTGTTCCCTCAAATATTAATTTTACTTTCAGTTTTGAAGAGAAACCCGGCGTCCAACTGGCTCCTCTGTCGGACCCCCGTACCCTCATTAACCTCTTCTGTTTGAAAGATCTAGAGCAGCCACTCCTTTGATACGATACATCGCTCGTGAATAAGCTGATGCCCTGCACTTCGCCTCAGAATATTTCTTTATCAAATTGAAGTTAGTCAACGATCATGAGAACAGAGCCTTAATGAACAATAATGTCCAACCAGTGTTATGTATAAACTTATCAACCAATACGAGGAGGGCGACGCTAATGATATTTATTATCACACTGTATCATTAAACTGAAACTTCTACAAAATATACACATATACACATACATATATGCATACAAACATACAAACATATACGCATACAAACATACATACATACAAGCATACATACCTACATACATACATACATATATGCTTATGCATACATACATACATACATATAATATATTATACAATTGATGAGTAAAAACAATACGCATTAGACACAATACAAGTTGAAACCAGATTTATTTTATATCGCCCTTTTTCCAACATTTTTTGCTCAGAAGTGACCTTTTACAGAGTTCAGAAGCATGCAACTCCTTCTTTACTGGTGCATCATCTGACGATGTTGTCTTGATGTTGAGCAATATAAATTTGCTCTTGCGAGCATAGTACCAACTGCATGTGGCTACTCACCGATTAGCTTCATCGTGGCATCGCTGCTGTCTCGTTCTTCTATTCGTAGACGAAGCATGTCCGCTGCTGTTACTGCTGCTCCATGTATCCGACGCGGTCGACGAGGCAGTCCCAGCTCCTGGCACCGGTCTCGCCTGGGTTGCCTGCGTCAGCTCCATCAACGACACGGCACTCCGGACGTGGTCAGACATCCGATCGAGGCTCTCCGTGCTCTTGGTCCTTCTTCGACGCGACGCAAGGCCCCACTCCATGGATACGGACCTCCCAAGGCACCCGGACCTTCCCCGGGAATCGTCATCGTCGTTGCTATCCCCCTGTCGCCTCCTCCGCGCCTTGTACGATCCCTTCGACTTAAACCCGAGCTTCAGGTCCGATATGAAGGCAGTAACCTGTGACAACATGATCATCGCTATCGTCACCACACCGTCTGAGTTCTCCGATCGTCACAACATCGTATTCGCGACAATCCTTTGTCTCCCGTAAACCCAGTTTCGCACAGGAGCAACCGACGACCTGTGACATGGGCGCCTCAGCTCAGACCTCAATAACTACTCCAGGTGTGCACTACCTGCATTATTATCAAGCGGAGACCCGCACAGGTATGCCGCCGTAGCCCAGACGCTCGCCTGCCGCCAGTTCAGGCTGAGCGAGCGACGGGCTGTGAGTGTTGGTGAAAGAGGCAGGCGCCCGTGCAAGGCTAACGGAGCCGGTTAGAGTCTCGGCCATGAAGGATAACCACTGCTCGCGTTTCTATTCAAAGTACATGCCGTGCCGACTCATTTGCCCCACATCTAAGTGCGAACAAGTGACAGAGCAGAACGCAATGAAATTGATGCTCACAAAACCACACACACACATACGCACACCAACACACACACACATCTACACACCCACAAACCTACCCACACCCACAAACCTACACACATATATATATGTATATATATACATATATATATGTATATATATATATATATGCACACACACATATATTGTATGTATGTATATACACACAAGATATTTTCAGTATTATTTGTTTTCTGTACCTCGCCATATAGCGGAGCAGTGGCGCCGCCAGACGCCATGAAAGTAGACGCAGAGTCGCGAACAGTTTTAAGACATCAATCATTGCCAGTCATTTCGGTTAATCAGTGGTCATCATCATTCATGTGGCAATGAAACATAAATTAATGGACATTTTTAGGCCTACATAGAATTAACGCTACATAGACTAAACTACAGATTCGACACAGAGTATCAACGCTGACAACGCACTCTCATTCGGTCATGACTATAGTCTACGTGAAACTGTCATCATGCGATTTAAATAATTTGGTCAGTAACAATCATTTTCTCTGCTCATAATATCTCGTGGGAATATGCTTACTAACGCAATGCGGCGATTGCAACTTCAATTAATTTATGTAGCGCATCTTCGGTGTCAAAAGATTTAGCATAATGAATGTGCACCAATTCCAAACCACTCAGACGTGGTATACGTAACACAGATGGCCTACAGTAGCTCTTTAAAGGTTTGAGGCTGTTGATGCTGCCTTGGTATGAACGCAGTAGGAATGAGTATTGTAATTAAAACAAGAAATTTTTTGGGTAAAAGTCTCTGGTAAATAATCTGGACACAAAATTCCAACGTGGCTTCGGGTGACGTCGGGCATTAAGAGCCGAAGTCTACGTGGATCCGAATAACGCATTCTACCTAATGCGAACCGACGAACTGCGTACAAGCTACGCCATTACAACATCGACGACCAATGTACAACCGGATCACCTTACAACTGTTACGCTGCATTTCGCACCTTACAATTCTGTTCATATACAGACTTCACTCGCCAGAGGCGTCCACGTGTTTTATTTTACTGCTATGAGGTGGGGAGTGGATCCAGAGACAAATGCCTCCAATTTCAGGTAAGGAGGTATTTTTCGTATCAAAGGGTAATGTCTCGCCTTCCTGACCCTCGGGACCGTTTGGATTTGCCTCCATCACATCAATTCTGTCTCTGGAAGCCGGACTCTGACCTACCTCGCACTACATTTTGAACAACCCTTCTGATTCATCATGCGCACCCTAGCGCATGACTGACTGGAAGCCGGACTCTGACCTACCTCGCACTACATTTTGAACAACCCTTCTGATTCATCATGCGCACCCTAGCGAACTAAGTTATAAAACGAATGCGCTGGCTGTACATTCCAGGTGGTCAACTGAGACGGTGAAAGATTGGACTGGCCAAACGCCCTCCTCTGACCCTCTGGAAATCGGACCCTGTCCTCCCACCGACTACCCTTTAGACAACCTCTCTGATTTGAGGCAGCGCTTGTGAATAAGCTGGTGCCCTGCACTTGGCTTTCAAGTGGCGCTCTAGAAAATCAGAGAGTACGATTCATAACTGACCTAGCCTATTATAGGCCTACTCAGCATACTTTGTGACGTAATTATTTGAGGGGTCATGGCATTTGTGACGATGTTTTTTTATTGTTCGGAGAATCAGGCCTCGTTTCCTGGGGTCAAAGAAATGGTGCCCATAAAAGCGACTTTTATAACTACTATTGATATTACTATTATTATTATTTTATTATTATTATTATTATTACTATTAATTATTATCATTATAATAATATTATTAATAATAATGTTAATATTATAATTATTATTATCAATATTGCAGTTATTATTATCATCATCGTTAGTATCATCATCATCGTCATCATCATCGATTCATTCATTCATTATAACATTTATATAGCGCTCCCTCAATAGGTCTACTCAGAGGCGCTCCAAGACCACCCACGGCGATAAAATGAGTCTTAGGCAACTTGTGAAACATGCGCATTACTCCCTAGCAGCAGTGGCTTCTCTTACAGAACAGTAATTATATAATTCATTGCATTGTTATTTGGTAATTATGCACTCATTCGACGCCTAAACCAATGGGTTGAAATTACATCAATCGCGTGGGCACAATGACAGACCATAACGGTTAGGAAATAACTGGCAAAGCTAACATTGAGTAAAGCTTTTCGTCTAGACTAGGATGCAAAGTGGAAGTCCGCCATTAGTTTGAGCTGAAGGCTATAAAGAAAAAGCATTCATACCAGCAGGTCATCTGTTGGCACAAATTAATGCAAATCCTTGTTTGAAAGATACTTTTTTACGCTGCGCTGGAGTGAAAGCTGTTGGTCAACAGCGGTAGACGTTGCACAGCAGTCTGTCACTATCTCCGCTTTTGCTGGGAAATCTAACTATCCTCTCTAAGGATGAATGAGTGAAATACTCCAATTGCATACGCATTCCAAATATGAAATGCTTTAGATGTGTATATTTCAAAGATATTCGAAACATGGTCATGTATTGAATATTTATTTAATTACAATATTTTTGATGTATGCATCTGCTGAACAAATAGGTTTGGCTTCCTATACATGTACTGTAGCTTAGATTTAGATTAGAATCAAAAGGAGCGTCCTTGATGCATTGCATAAATGTTGAATAAACTATCTTTCCAATTGTGCCTTCACATTGTATACGAATTGGGCGGGCATCCTGGAAGAGGTTCCCATAGCACTCACGTACCTGTTGTAGGTCATGTAAACGTGATGATATATATATGTAGGTAATTTTTGCTTAGAAAAGTCTCTTGACGCCTCACTTTTCTATAAGAAAAATGTACGAGCAATATTGCGCTACGCAAGAGTGGTCAAACGTTGGAGGGGAATGCCTGAAGGTTAAGAAAACGAAATCCCCAAAATTTCATATCAAGATGAATATCTGCCTCTCGACGAAATGCTCAGTTGATGTCTTTCGGTGCATAGTCGCTGATATAAAGCAGGTCTTCATTTTCTCCTTATCCATCAAAGCTTAAACCAATGCGGCCAAAATAACCACGAGGTAGTTTCCATCATCTATGCAACAGGATAGGCTACCAATAATATGGCATATAACCATAATTGGTAGAATAGGAAAAGAATACATGATTATTTCAAGTGAAAGCCATTTATAAATTATGCAAAGTGACGAAGTAGCAACAAAGTCAGCCTTAATTGTCAAACGAAATCGTGGTTTGTTATCGACTACACAGCATAAGGCTTACCAGTGGTGTAGCGACGGGAGGGGTGCGAGGGGGTCAAACCGCCCCAAGCGGCACTTGTCCTAGGGGCGGCATTTTCGGGGAAAAAATATAAAATGATTTGTTGTATAAGTTGCATTCCTCAAGTTTCTTGTTGCTCTTTTCTAAGCCTAACACAATGCTTTTCAGCTTTTTTCGACTTATAACTAACATTATACGATATACCGAAGTACCATCAAGATGATCGAATGGCGCCTAGCAGTCCTCAGATAATTAGGCGCCCTAGGCATTCATCTAGGCCTATATAAGAGCGCCCACTACCGTTGCATAAACAGTAATATGTGAGAAAATATGGGGTAAGAAACATACTGCACAGGGCACATAAAAATGTTTCTTGGCAAAATATTTAGACGATTCTGGCATAGAAAATTTGATAGGGAAAGAGCGTAGGATTTAATGAGGTGCTAAGAGATTCAATACCGTTGATGGAATTGGAATTAGCCTAAAACTTGTTTTTTAAAACAAATTTATTGAATTTATGTTTGTATCATCATAGCATTTTATTCCTGAAAACATTACCGTATTATTTCTAAAATTCAGCGCCCCTAAAACTTGCCGCGCCCTATGCGGCTTCCTATGTCGGCTATGACAGGAGCAGGCCCCGATAGCTATGGCGCAAAAGAGAATTTAGACGTTATTATTAATACTAAATTTATTTCATTCAATAAGAGCGAAAAAAATGACGAAATTAAATTAATTAGCGTGCTCATGCAATTAATATAATACAAAATGGTAGCCGACAAGATCATCTGCGCGGTTTTTTATATTTAGTATTTTCATCTAATCTTGATTTCAACTCACCGGCTAAATATGTTTACATTAACTTCAGTTAGCCTATTAATAGAAAAATATTCATTTTTTTATATTTTTGACTTATATTAGACTAAATTGGCTGCGTATAGTAGCGGAAGTATCCAGGAAGTAGGACTGCTCAGTGCCTACAGCCAATATCCATGTTGCTTAATATTTTAGTCTAGCGGGAATGAAAGCATGAAACCGTACGTACCGTATCCGTACGTAATCTGTATGATTAGTTACCAGTAATTCTAATTACTATACTTACTATAGTCCCTTTATGATTAAATGGTATTATATATGACTTTCTTTTCATTATGTAGAGAGAAAGAAACAATTTTGACTGCTTAATTTTAATTTTATGTTAACTTTATAATTTTCGATCTTTAGCCTGCTAGTGACTTTATTGTGGAGCTTGCTTCTTTTGTTTGCCTTATAAACGGATTATTTCTTAACTAACAACATCTTATTCTATTTTCATATTTTTATATCAAATGAAAACGCATTTTAATTAGTCAAACGGTTTAATTTTGACAGTACATGCTGATGCTGTTACTAACTGTATTACGAATTGAATACTGAATAGAATAATCATAATGCATGATGAAAACACTCAAAATACGCGTCTTACGCCTATCCCTTGTGCACAACCCAGGATATGCACAAGAATAAAGTGATGGAAATAACATACAGAGGCGCGGGATTTTGTAGCTTCGCCCCAGAGGCACCTTGCCTCGCTGCGCCACTGAGACTTACTAAATGAGTTCTTCATGAATGGAAAGTCATGCATGCAGCAGCGCGTGAAAAAAAATTTTCTGTATAAAAGTCTGAAATGCAAATTGATGTATTGCCGTGGTTAAAGTACGATCCACTTAACTTGTACCAGGATAATGATAAGGTAATTAGGTGAAGAGTAAAATTTTATACATATATAATATATATTTGTTAGTCGTGAATTGAGATGATCACGCTTGAGTCGCATAATTTAGCGAATATGCGATATTTATGTTCGTCGTGTGTGGAGTTCATCATAACTTGTTTTCACCTGTCGGTTCACTTGATTGTCTGACTCATCGCAGGTTGAGAGATTGTAATTCACAGTAAACTTCTGTCGCTTGATCGGCAGAAGGTTTGGCTGTTAAAGCGCAGTAGGTGTTACTAGCGTCTGCCATTTGTACTTCGGTATCTTCCTCAGTTGGTCTCTTAGATAGTTGTTGTGACTGGCAGGATGACTTATTAGCTGACGCTTTATCTAACAATAGTGAAAGACATATCAATAAATGCTGAATACTGCCTTAAAGTTTAAACCTTATTTGTGAAATATACGTATATATCAGGTCATTTCCGACACATTCAAAGCGTTGCTTTATTACAGTATATATATATATATATATATACGTAACTGGATTTAAAGAATAGCCGCTTAGCATGCTTGTCCTCTGAGGCACCTTTGTGTGGCGCTGATGAAATTCTGATGTTCACATCACGTTTCATCTGCAAAAATCCTCGCGGGAAGTATACTGATTTTGCCAGTTCATTAAATATGCTACATGTCTAAATAGTTCTAACCAAATCAGATCGCATACCTTCCTCAAAAGCAATTGACATTCTTCTTTGTATTAGTCTGATGCCTAACAGGAAGATTCCAAATACGGTTAGGACTGCAGTATTTAGTGCCAATCCAACTGAAGTTATGCTCCAAACGGATTCTTTATCTCCTATAATTCAAAATCAGAACCGTATCATTTTAACTGTCAACTTTCGTATTCTCGTTGTCAACAATTTTTATTTACATGGTTTAAATCGAAGTCCCTTCTAAATCAAGTTACGATCAGAAATTTTACTCTGAATGTTCTCGAATGTATTGTCACTAAAACCTCCACATCTTTTCTCAAAACCCGAACGAATGAAAGAAGTCTGTCATTCGACTAATATTCCCCTAATCGTTTTGACTTTGTCACTATTGCCTAAAATTGAACAACGTTGACCAACCTGTTCGTTTTCTTGCTAATACTCTCTCTCTCTCTCTCTCTCCTACAGTAACTGTCACCTCACAGTTTAAATTTGGAATTAGTTCTGTATAACCAATGCGGGCCCACATATAGTTTAGAAACGAAAGTGCACAAATTAATAGCCTTACTAAAGCCTTTGCTGGTTGTGAAGTTCTTCGTTTCGCTGGCAAAGACATTGGTCGCTGTACATTGGAAAGTCTGGGCTTTGTCATCCAGTATAAGAACAGGTCCTTCCACGGAGCTCCTCGTATCAACACGAGTCCATTTGTAGGTTGGAATTGGATGACCATCAGCCAAACACTGAAGACGATCCTCATGTTCAACGATACGAAGGTTCCTTGGACCATCTAAAAAGAACTCTTATTTATAGTACCGCTAAAACAAATTGCGCATAGACTTCAATGAATCGTAGGCCTAATATAATAGGCGTCTATTAGTCATAATAGTAGCACGCCTAAATGTCATCCCACTTGAGTTGATATGTTGCAATTACAGGGAATATGTTGTGTTGTTTGATTACTTTCGTCGTGTGTGGAGTTCATCATAATGGGTTTTCACCTAGAGCCAATCCTCAAGAACAGAAGGCCTAAGCTTTATTGTGTACATCTTAATTCAAGCCACATATACTCTGGATATTAACTAGGTTATCGAGTATCGCTGTAGTGACGATTGTTTTCATTTAATACCGAATAGGTATTGGACCCTGAGACCAACATTTTAAAGATAAGGAATTCTTTACCTTACTTATGTACCTTTGCCATGTATGTGTGGATGTGTGCTGGATGCTTGTTTGTGAGTCTACGTCTGTGTATGTATGCGTACCAATTGGTTAAATTAATAGACTGCTTACAGCCCGGAATCGTATAATTCCACGTATACACGTCAATTGCTTCAGAGTTTTTGGAATTATCAGTTGTAATACGGAAATGGAATGTCACTCCACTGTCATTCAGTTGCATCAGCTCTATGGTCGAAGAAGAGTTGATAAACGGTCTTCGGCTGGTGCCAGAAGTGGTTGTATTTCCAACGATGTTCCTCTCTGCTTTGTCTGTTGACCAAGTGAAAACAGGAACTCCGTTTCCTCTGTAACTGATGCTACACCAAATGGATGGACGTAGATGTGTCTGCTTTTTGCCTTCGTCTTGTGTTGTTCTGAAATTTGCGACGCAAGCAGGACCAGAATCTAAAAATTTTATTATCAGCCATCGATGTCACTCACACAGAATTACTGAAGACTGGCAATAGGCAATGTATTCACTATTTTGCACTTGGTTGACAGAAAGACAAATTCAGAATCTTCTACAAAAGAAATAATCTGATGTCTGACGCTGTTTAGGTAAACTATGCCAGGATATGTTTTAGTGACTCACCGTGTACATGCTTTCACATTTATTTTCACACTTATTCTGATTTATATAATAGAGGCTACACAGTACACACTTATCATAATTGCAACAGATCACGGGTTCCTTGGGTTTCGCTTTATACGTACTCCATAGCTTAGGGATCTACTCATTTGGTATTAAATAATTTGTCTCCTTGTTAAAAAATTATTCGTTCAATTGAGAAACTTCCTCTTTTAACAGACCCCAATACAATACCAAATGGTTGTAAATATTGTAATGGCCTACCAATGACAATGAGCTGTGCTGTTGCATTCATATCTTTGTCGTCATTTGGAGTATTACTACATCTGTATGTTCCAGCGTGATCCATATCCACTGAATCGATCACAAGAGCAAAACGTCCTTTCGTGGACGTTCTATTCACCTTATATCTCGATGAAACGTTTATTGAGATCTCTTCATTTGTGTAGATGATTTCAAATTGAGTGGAATTAACTTTCGAAAAATCCCATCTGAGCGGCAATTTCACCTCTGTACTGCATTCGAATTCAACTCTTTGTCCGATTTTAGCAATTGTATTCATCGGAAAAGATAACAGCTGGCTTTGTATTAGCCGTGCACACAGTGCTGTAATTTGAGAATGGATAAACGGTAACAGTTGTCATTCACAACTAGTAAAGAAAGCGGTCGTAAATATAATTTGTGGTCTACATATAGGTCAACCTGCCAATGGGTCACGCAACAAGTTTACAAAAGGTAGAAAGTTAATTATAAGGGGATGAAGGAGGACAACCATTTATGACAGCGACCTTTACAAATGCTCGTATGCCGAGAGTGGTGTTTGCTATCTTAGCCACCGTGATAAAATATGCCTCCGTGACCGTGCTACTGTGTTCAAACTCTAGATTATCACCATCAATGTTTTGATTTTCAATCCACTCCAGTATAAATCTAACAGCATTATCGGCTAACACCCTTCGAGACAGCTTACAAGTTAGTTATAGTGTATTTTAAATGTATGAGAAACACAATAGGTCCTGTGCATCATGATAAATGAAGTTGAAAATAATCAATGAACAGATGCACCAAAGCACTTGTCACGGCTGTAAATATATAACACACTGCAGCGAAAATACTGACAGTGGGGTGAAATATTCACCCTAGATTAGCCTCTAAAGTTTAATGGATATAGAAACAAGGAATTTACTCACCAATCAGAGACGTGAGTAAAACTAGCAGTTTCATTCCGTCGTCTTAATGATGTGAGAAGGAAATAGCAGTCACATGTAAATAGTTGCTGGATATTCGAATTTTGACATGTGTGTAGGGCCTATTATTACCTATTAGCGCTGTAGCTCTACAGTAATTGGGAACTTCACACTGTCATTAGTAATGTTGCTGCTGTGTGACCTCATCCTTCAGTTCCAACAACTATATTGTGATCAGAAAGTGGGTGCAACCATTGACTCTTTCGCCAGCGTTTAGTATTACCATACCCTTAGTGAAAACATTCGTAGGTCGGGTTTCAAAATCTGGTTGGTAGGTCAACACAAAGAATTTAACCGGTTATGAACCAGGAACCAGCGGCTTGTTTAACAAAATTTAGCTCTTACACGAACGAATGGTTTGAGACAGCGTGCGTGTACAGACCAATGCTCTAGCCCAGCGTTTTCTAATCCATTTTGGCCTTGAAATCATTTTGATTCAATATTTTTGGCGGACCTCTGTCCACAACTAAGCATATTCTGTTGCAGGTACAAGCGATTAAGAATTGAGACATTTATATTCGTAGGCTTTGATTAGATTAATAACAACACAACAACCGATGACAATGACATGAATTCACTTTCATAAAACGTTTTACACAGATGTTAAACAAAAGTCTCCTATTAAGAATTCGCATAATTTATTTTGAAACGTTTGATATGGATAAATTTATTTCTTATTTAGAGCTATATATATATCAGGGTTTTTAATATCGCGATAAAATATCGCGATACTTTGGTATCGGCGATCTTTTTTGCAGTATCGCAGAGTGTATTGCGAAAGTTTTTTTTGGTCGGTAGGTCTATCGCTTGTGTATACTTTTTTTACCCAGTCATCGATACGCGATACCAATACTTTTCTCACCGTAATAAAAATTATAATATTTCTCTTCCACTTATTTGCGATCAAGATATGGTGAGTAATAAATCATCACGCTCAGAAAATTGTCTCTTGTTGCAATCTACGATCCATGGTGTGAATGGAAGGAATCTATAAATAGGGAAACAACCGGATATATATATATATACCCTATAGTGTTTTCCCCGCTACGCACATCCTTGAGTATTAAAGCCAGCCCATATTCTATACGGAACGTTGGAGAGGTGCTCATCTCCTTTCCTAGGCTCTTGAGCCGGCAGTGGACGAATCCGAAGATACTGGACACGGGGCCAGTGATATCGCAGGACTTGCCGTTTACTTCCCAGCTTACTGCTTGGTGATAGAGGCACGTGTGTGCTCAAACAACTGAGTCGAGCTACGCGAGCAAGCGCATTATCCATAGGTTATCGTGTAGCACGCTTGAGTAGTACACATTTTGAAATGATGGTTTTTCTAGGTATGGCAAAATGGTAGATTGTGGCACCTTCACAATGCATGTATGTAAAATAATAATAATTGTAGTCATTCTGATTCTTTTATGTAAAAATGATTATTGTAAGTATACTGACTTTTGATATGTGAAAATAATAATTGTAATTATACCGAATTTTTATGTAAAATTAATGTTATAATTATACTGCTTTTCCTTAGCACATGTTTTGTTTGAATAAACGGGAAACTTGATCGTCGATAAGTATTGGTGAAAGTATTGGTATTGCAATACTTTAAAGAAAAAGTATTGGTATTGCAATACCTTTTCCAGTATTGTTAACAGCCCTGATATAGATACAAAATGCAGAATTGACACTTAAAGTTTTCCGCTGAACCCTTGTCTTAACCTCACGGAACCAGAGAGTTCCGCGGAACACAGTTTGAGAAACGCTGCTCAAACCAATCGGGGCAACCGCGGTGCCTATGGTGGCAAAATTGCTGAAACCACAAAGGTGGGGTTAGAATAAAACCGTCGTCTTACATCTTGTCGGCAATACATTATTAAGAATTTGAGGCGTAGAATATCACGTTAAACTATTGTTTGGCTATCAGCGTATTTTTTTAGGGGTTCAGTTCGAATAAACCGCACGCATAGTCTGTCGCCCACAATCAACAAGGAACAACAGAGTGTTCAGCTGATTTTACCGCACTGATCAAGTTCTGAGCAGACCCCTACTTTCAAAATTTACACTCAGTATTCAGATGTTGTTTTTGTTTGCAGGGCGCTGGTTGACTGCTTCGTCTTTCATTGCTTGAAAGTAGGCCTACCAAGGAACCCAAAATGATTAAAAGGACGATGAAGAGATGACGACGATGATGATGATTACGACTGGTGTTGATAACTATGAAGAAGAATGAGAAGAAAAAACAGTTAGCGGGAGACTAAGAAACATGCAGGATAAATTAGTATTATTGCAATTGTTTATTAATTTGAATGTGCACCATATATATATATATATATATATATATATATATATATATATATATATATATATATATATATATATATAACATCCAGGTATCAACAAAGGCGCTGAGTGAAGGACTTGATCAGGGTTCCTTTACTGTTTACAACCGCTTCATGTTTACAAATCAATCGCTCTAACCAGTCTGCTGTCCCTTCTTCATATCATGCTGGTACCATCACTAAAGTCACAATATACTACAGTGAGAATCGAGCGATAGTCTTACTTCCTGGTAAACGGTCTCCTTTCAGGATATTTCAGTTTAGGACGATCGACTATCATTAATCTAGTCGTGTTTTAATCTATTCAGAGACAAATTAAATATGTCGCAATTTACTGTAATAATCTGTATATTGATTTGCGCTGTAGATTTTATGCAGGACAACCCATATTTTATGAGCAACCATTAATAGTTTTTTTTGTGAATCGACACTCATGTATCGCACCTTAAACGCAGCTAGAGAGGGAAAAGGCCGACCGATGCAAACAGACAGAGAGATACACAAACATGGATGGATTTCTGTAGTAGACGTCTTTGCAGACAGATAAGATAATACGATGGGAACTGAATTTATAGATAGATAGAAAACTTAAAATGTTTACCCTGAATGCTTAGGAATGATCGATGAATTTAACACGATGGTTTGAGTAGCACCTTTCATCGTTTGAAGATTTAAAAGGCATTAAATGGAGAAGCTTGCAAACATCGCTGCGTCAGACTTATTTGCCCTGAACTAAGTTACATGCAGGACTCTCTCGTGGGAGTGGGATGTATTATGTTGGTTGAACAAACTAACGCCTTGCCCTTATTCATGGTTCTTCTAAAAGGAATGCATCAGGTTCTGCAACTTTTTCTGTTGTAGGCATATATATATATATATATATATATATATATAGAGAGAGAGAGAGAGAGAGAGAGATTTTATTTTGTGTGTAGGTTTCATGGCTAATATATGACACTCACTGTCTCTGAATGTTCACGTGACCTACCTTGGGATGTGTGGCTCCACCGCGCGCTTTAGTGGACCTCGACTGTCGTTGCTAAGATACCACCGATCCAGTCGCTACGTGACGCCACGGTTTGAGTGCTTTGACGCCACACAGACTAAGTACACGGCGAAGTTAGGAAGTGTCCTGTCTTAGTCTACGACTCTACCATATTATTTGCCATAAGATTGGTCTTTTGGGGGTAACCGTTCATTTCGTCGCAGATCATTTCGTCTCATATTGGTTAGGGTCAGGTTAAGCATCGTGAGGGTCGGTTAGGGTTAGGTTGTGCGTGGCGAGGATTGGTTAGAGTCAGGGTAGGCGTCGTGAGGGTCGGGGTTAAGGTCAGGTTATGCGGGGTGAGGGTCAGGGGCGTCAATCCCCCTCAGTGATGGAGTCAAACCCCCGGTCCTAAGTGCCAGGAAGGCAAGATATCGCCCTCTTAAGACGCAAAAATCCCCATCCCCTACCTGAAATTGGTGGCATTTGCCTCCGGACCCCCTACCTGGACGCCTCTGGTGAGGGTCGTTTGGGGTCAAGGGTTAGCGTGGTTTTAAAAATGCGACGAAATGATCTGAGGCGAAATGAACGGGAACCTGGGCCGAATTGGTTACTGCAATGTCGCCTTTGCTGGCTTGCCACAGCGCAGTATCATTCGGCTTCAGGCTGTCATGAACGCTGCTGCTCGTCTGGTGTTGCGGTTGAAAGAGTTCGACCACATTTCAACCGCGATACAAGACGGGGCTTCAGTGGCTTAGAATAGGCGAGCGCATCAAGTTCAAACTCTGCACTCTGATGCACAAATGCCTGAACAACTGTGCGCCAAGTTATCTTGCGGACCACATCAGGCCAGTATCAGATGAACCAAGCAGGTCGCGACTGCGTTCTTCCATATCCTCCGATGTTTTCGTCCCAAGAACCAAGACTAAAATTGGCGATCGGGCCTTTCGGGTCGCTGGCCCACATGCCTGGAAAAGTCTCCCTGCAGCCATCCAGGAAACCAAAACCCTCCCTGCCTTCAATAAAACAGTTGAAATCGTACTTTCTTTGCAATGTTCAGAATTATTAGACCCTACTATATTTCTCTGCAGTGAACTGTCATGTACATGTACAGCACCTTAGAAACAGCCTGCTACTTACGGCGCTATAAAAATTTTCGTAATTACAATTAAAGTCTCTTTTGAGAGTATAGATGGAGAATGTGGCTAAAATGTATTTATGTACTTGATTTCTGTAATGTTTGTAGGCCTATCATGGTCATTTTAAATTGCATTTATCGGGTTGAGATCACATACCATCTTTGCAAGTACCAATGGGAGCCATGCAATTTGGGCCTAAGATCTGTTTATGGATATTGCGAATTGCGAAGTCGAGATTTATATTTCAAGTGCCAACCTTTTTGGACACCGCAAGCTACAGAAAAATTTGCGCTTGAAGCTGAGGGTCCCAGTAAACTCAAAAGCAATCACTATCATTCGCTGAGTGCAGTTGTTAGTCCCCGCTCAACTTGAGAACCGTACGTTTCAATGCATCTTGGAAACATAACTTTGTGTCCACCTTATTACCCAAGTTAAGAGCGAATGGTTATGCATGTAGGCCAGTGACTGACTTTGTCCTTTAGGGCCTACTTTATTTTTGTCAAATTGCAAATTAATTTTTCTAATGCTCTAAGGTATTCACATCGAGAGGCGAACCTGGATTGAAGACTGCCAATATATCTTACTCGGCAAGTTGTTGTCTTCCTTCATCCATCCATTTGGAGCTCTTGCCTCTCTCCCCGTGAAGAAGTCACGCAAATCCTCTGGGGCCATGGGATGTGCGTGATTACGTCCGTGATGATTAGAACCGATTCAGATTCATTCGTCGCCGAGAATTAATTGTCAGTAGAAACAGACAATTACGGCTTCGTTTAATTAGCTTTTAATCACGGGTTCAGTCAAGAAAATTGTTTTAATGGCTTGCACGAAGTCACAACCGGCACATGCGGTAGACTGACTCCGTCCCTCGTGGATTAACCGGTTAATTACTGATAGTGGATGATTGTTTTTTGATGTCGCCGCTAGGCCTAAAGATTGCAATTAGATTGTGAAATTCACCGCATTATGTTCTGACGAACTATTTATTACATAAAGTGAGAATGTTGCAGGACTATATTGAGGCTATTGTATTTTAAGGCCAAAGTTTGTTTCCAAACTTCTCCGGAGAATCAGAGGTTTGTGAGCGTGACCAATAATTATTATAGACATGCGCATGGGCATCTACTTGAAGACTTCTTGACAGCGTGACGACTGGTAACTGGTATAACTAGCTAAACTGTTGGCCAACCATTTACACTAGACCGAGAAACTGTCTAGTTGTTCTGTCGTGAACCTTTTGTCCATGAACCATTTGTCGTTAACTATTTGTCGATGAACCATTTTTTCAGTGAACCATTTTTGAACCATACACAGATAACTACTCCGAGAGTAAAGGGCATTCCCTTGCGATAGCTTGATTGACAGCTGTCCATTACCGAATTAGTTGAACGGCATCTGACAAGTCGTCTGTCTAACATTGTTGGGTGAGTGACGTTCGCGTTGTCAAAAGTCGACGTCTAGGCAGGCAATGCCAGCTGCTCTGATGTATACAATGTCATGTCAAACGCCTCATTCAGGTGTGCACATACATGCATATATATATATATATATTGGTGGAATAATTGACCTTATGGCTTAGATCCAGCTGCACTGATCGATTACTGATCGATGACACTCTGCCAGTCTCTCGCAGAAGGGTCAAAGCCACAGCCACGTCGTTCAAGGAGCAGTCGATCGATATAGTACCTATAATAATTAATTCTATTAAAATTGAAAGCTTGCGTACTGAAAAGCCTTAATAGAACGTCTTGATTAGGAAAAAACACATTTGCTGATCAACGAACGACGAACATTCGGCTGTCTTTAATTAATGTAGACCTAATAAATTATAAGATAAATCATGAATTGCGAGGTTTAAGCTGCATAAGACAATGGCCACTCACTAACCGTGCACACAGGTATATGTGTCAGTAGGAATGACCTTGAGACAAAAATAAATTCACCAATACTTGATCACGGACCAGTCACGGACCAGTACTTGCACGTGATCAGAGGTACGTACGTCTTACATGAATGACTCTGATTCAAATTTTGTCATGACAGACAGACACGACAAGCACACACAGATATATATGTATATATAGAGAGAGGGATATGCATAATATTATATAATATTTCTATGTATATATATATATACTTGTTTATAATTATTAGGCTTACATGCAAAGATGAGACGATAATTTCTATTTCATATTGAATGATCTCGATCGCTGTTTATAAACCCTGTACAGATTATGAGCATTTTGGCCACCCTGTGAAGCGAATGAATGAAAGGGATTGGTTCTCATCGTTTATTAATGAGATGCCGACGTCATCTGCTACCTCTCAAGGGACTAACGTGCGACGAAGGAGTCAAAGCTGGTCTGACTTAGTGCCAGACAATAACTGTTTACTGCCTCTCGTTCTTCTGCGATGCATTGCGGTGCCAGTAACGGTGTGATTATTACACAGAGCTCCTCCCTCCCCACTGATTCAAAGTCCGGCTGACCACAAACAAAGGATGTATTCCCGGAAAACGTTGATCTGCTCTCCGTGCTCTCATACCCACAGCCGACACTCACAAACCTAACCTGCTGATGATTTATATCAACGACAACCAGAGCCGGCCTTAGCCTCCTTGGCGGGCAGAGTTTTTCAGGTGCCCCTTCAAAATGAGAAAATGAAACCATTTCATTGCTTGTTGGTACAAGAAACGCATCGATTAACCTAATTACAAGGACCAAGATAGAGAAAAGTATATAGGCCTAATTTTTGGATTCAAAAATCAAGAAAACACACACGAGCACAATATAACTTGTATTAATATCCGAAGTTATCTTTTGGGGCCTTTTTATAGGCAAAATCTTTAGTTATAACAGAAAAGTCTAGATTATTTTTGGAGATATTATTTTAAATGGATAGAGTTCCTCAACTGAAAAGTCTGTCTTGTGACATTGCAGACCTTAGATATAGATAGGCCTGGATAAATTTCAGTTTGTAAAATTAAAAAAATTAAGCTGTAGGCCTAAGTGCTGTACTATGCCAATTAGATTTCTGTCGACAGCAACGGCTTTTGTTGACATAAGCTGTGGTTAAAACTCTGGATCCAATCCAATCGTTTTTGAAAGCTTAGTTCTTCCCTTGTTACATACAGGAATTGTTTGTAAAATTTGCATATCAATCCTCATATACAACCGGAAATAATTCGATTTTGAATAGTAGGCCCCTATGCAGTTGTATAAAATTAATCTGAACACAGTTAATGTGTGGAATAATTCTATCTTTAACCTTAAAAGAAAGAAAAGTTTTAGTACAATGTAGTCAATGTCAGATTTCGAATTCATTGTCAGTTTCAATTGTGACATTTGAAGATCGGCGCACAATTTAAGAAGTTCTCTTTATCAGGCAGAATGTCTTGTTTTGATATTTCGACGAACTTGTCAAGCACCACCTTCTGATAGTATCAGTGTTTCTTGTGCCATATCTTCGAACTTGTCGTCATTAATGAACTACTTCATTGTTATTTCCGCAGTTGTTGATCTGATGGCGCGCCGATATTTTCAAGAACTGCTATTGGTTCAGCCGGATCAGTAGGCCTACATTCAAAGAGGATAGTTATATCGACTGTCCAACTTGAAGCAGGCTCAAGCAGACTGTTCTTCTCGGTCTGTGTCACGTCTTGCTCATTTTGTTTAAAAATTTCTCCTAAACTTTTATTTTGGTAAAACTGTTGGTCTTTCTCTGTTATTTTTTTCTATATTCGTAACCAGACGGCCTTTTTAACATTTAAATTTTTCTCGAACATTAAAAAAAATTGTATTATATAAAATTATCATTTATTAAAAATAAAAATATATTTCAAAGTTTTATTTCTTTATTGTGTTATCAAATTATGAACGTCATTTGATGACATTTATTACTGACGTAAATCAGCTGAATGCTTGAAGGCACGGAGACAACGTAAGGGAAATTAAATAAAAATTAAAATAATAAAGTTAGAAAAAAATGGTTTTAACGACTATGAATTAAAAGATAAAAATTTTTTAAAAGTAGCTTTATCGACGCTCCCAACTTGTAGGCGCAGGCGCCCGAACTCGCCACCCCAAAGGCCGGCTCTGACGACAACGATGACAACATTGACTGTCAAACTCGTAGGCCTAATTGAAAACCCTGTTGAATATACTCAGATGCGTTTTATATATCAACCTTCAAAATCAAGGTTCTCTTCTAAGGAACACAAGCCTAGTAGAACCTAAATTTGACGCTATCGCAAATCTTTTAAATCAATGAATGAATTAATTTTTTATTGGATTTTGATATCGAAAGAGAATGTAGTTGTTAAGCAATGGTCAAGTGATTCTTTGTGCGCTACTATGACAGCGCTATGAAAGTGTCATGATACGGCGAATGCAGAGAGATCCAACCTCAAATTCGATCCATTAAAGGACACCGAGGTTCTGCAAGTTGATCCGATTGAAATCTATCTCTACCACGAACTGTGGCGGACTGCACTCAGTGCTGTATCACTTACGAACGTTACAAGTGATACTGTGACTCTTGTTTGATGAAATTGTCTGATGACGTGTGCCTGCACAAATCCAGGTCAAGGAGAAATCTTGCAACCTTAATCCACCCAATCCCCTTTCAGCATCCCACATTCTAAACACAAACAATCGAATACCCAGTTCCTCTGTCTGCTTCTGTCTCTGGTCCGCTATAAAATGGTTTCTTCACTGTGTATATTCAGTATGGACACAACGAACGTGAATAACGTGTGTCGCGTATAGTTAGCTTTAGGTAGTGTCTGGGCTGCCTACCATGCAGAACTTTGACCAACAAGCAAATTTCAGAGTAGGCCTACATGATGCCAGTTTTCAGAGAACAGAAATCAATTGAATATCTTATAAGACAGCAGATTAATGTAGGCTACGTGTCGTGTCCTTGTGTGGACAAAGCATTAGAATATATAAATTGGGAAATGTTAAAAAATCAGACGTCCTTTCCGATGTGATAAACATCGATGCCTTTATAATGTCCAACAAACAGATAACCTGTTTCCGGGAGGAATAGCAGGCGTTGGGGTCCGTTCAGACCGTCCTTCTCCTGTGAGACAAGGACCCGATCGAGACCCAGCTCCGTCTCCAGGCGAATCACCCGATTGTTGTAGTAATCCGCCACCAGGATGCGTCCACTCTCGTCTTCGGTCACGTGGTACGGTCGATCCAGTTTTGATCCGTCTTCCGGATAGGAGTGTAGAACCTTCCCGTGCTGATCCAACTCCAGGATTCCTTGCGTCCTGGCGTACGCCACACCGTAGCTCACGATGAAGGTCCCTTTGGATGACTCAATGGCATGGTTCGGACCCTCCACCTCCTCTGGAAGCGCCAGGGTCCACAGGAGGGAACCGTCTGAATCGACAGCGTCTAGGGTGGAGGGACGACCATGTCGGGGTATCAACACCAGCCCATCGGCCGTGACCGACAGCGTGTAGGGCTGTGAAAGGCCGTTCAACCATCTCACCACCTTACCGTCTTCGAGGGTCAGACACCAGATGCATGCGTGCAGAAAGTCAGTGACGTAGAGACGAGTCATCTTGGTGCATGCGCAGATGTCCCACGGCCAGCTCACTTCCGGAATGTTGATCTCGTCCAATTTTGGAAAGGGATTGTCTGTTCCGAAGACGTAAACGATGTTCACACCTTGGCAGACCAGGTAGAGACGGTCCGAGATCCTGGCCGCTCCGGCCACCGATCGGTCACTCACGTCCAGTTGGGTTACTCTGCTCGGCATCGCTAGCGTCACGGGACAGGGTGAGGCTCGTCCGTTGCTCCCTACATTCACAGATACATCAAATATTTTTTATTGTAGGTCCACTGTTACCATTGCGAATTTGTCACCATAATATAAATAGGAGATCATCACTCTCCGAAAATAACATCTTTCCACATCCGACACTATCTTGTCAAAACAATCCCAAGCATACATATGAAGGGGTCTTGTTCAGAATTTCTAGAAATAATCTGGTTGATGTAGGCCTAATACTTCGACCTCATTCAACTTCCTCCCACCGTCCACTTCGATTGATCGTCTCTTGGTTCCTCGTACTGAAACAGCTATGATTCAGTCTCGGTCCTTTGGTTTAATTAGTCCATCTCTCTGGAATGCGCCTTATCCTTCTGTTCTCTAGAATGCGCTTTATGCTTCTATTCGCTCTTAAATTCTATCCAGCAGTCGATCATCCTATTTGCTCATCGCTTTCCTGCTTTTTCTCGCGTGGCCTTGCGCTCTGGCAGCGCTTCTGAACGATTCAGCCTACTAGAGGCGCTCTACAAATGCTTCCCAGCGACAGTGAGCAATCAACGCACTCATTTAATAGTAGAAATCGCTTGGGAGTGAGGAAGCGGATGACAAATTCTGAGACATTTAACTGCACTGGCACGGATTTGAACCCACCTCCTCTGATCTGAGAACACAACACTCTAACCCCCGATAACTAAACACAACACAGTCAAGATTTCTGAACTTGCAAGCATAGCAGATGCCAAACCCCTTTTCTCCATTTTACACGACCCCAAGCATGTCCTTCACTAACTCGTACTTCCACTCCGCCCCCCTCCAATCACCAATTAACCTAGAGCACACAACCAAGTTCTCCCACCCAAAGACGACTCTCAACTTAGGCCTGTCCCCAGATCATTATACAAAAACAGTTACTATTTTGTTATTAATTCTAGTTACTATTGATGATCACTGTCACTCAGGCAAGCATTTCTGCGTTATTGTCAGATTGTACTTGTTATTTCTAAATAAACGAATACCTAAGAGTGAAACATGAAGGTTATACTGACCTTGCGACGGCTTTCCGATGCCATCTTTCACCTGGAGATGATTTTTAAAGCTGCCACCAGTCTTCCTTGCCATCCCCTTTAGATTACGGATAAACAATAGAACAATGAACGAAACACGAATGATAGAGAACTCTGCGATAGCTCGCAGTCACAATAACCTTTAGTCACGAACACTGAACTTCAAGCCTTTGTAGCTCACCCTCAACGGTCTACTTCATCATTGCGACAGTAAGATCAGTAATCATTCGAGCCTAATAATTATAGGTGGCAGTCAGGCGTTGGTGCAGACTTACGTCAACTCCTCATTTCTATAAGACTGCGAAGTCTCGTGGGGTTTGTCCACACGCGCCAGATGCCTCCGTCTCATGAATAATTCATCGCGGTTACGTTGTTTATAGTCATCGTCTTAATTGCAATTTCTTCATGCGTTATCCATATATGTACAACTGTACCTGCACACGTGAATGTGCGTGTGAATGTATAGGCCCTATGCATCTATATATATAGGCGCTATATAATATACAAATAATATTATTACATGTATTAAAATGTTATGTAAGTGTGTGTTTAGTATGCGTAGGCCTACGACTGTACGTATGAATGAACATGTATGTATGTATGTATGTATGTATGTATGTATGTATGTATGTATGTATGTATGTATGTATGTATGTATGTATGTATGTATGTATGTATGTATGTATGTATGTATGTATGTATGTATATATGCATGTATGTATGTATGTATGTATGTATGTGCGTATATATGGACGTGTGTGTATGGGTGTGTATGTGTATGCGTGGTACGTACGTATGTATCTATATATATATATATATACATAAGTATGTATGTATGCGTGTATGCATGTGTGTATGTACATAGGGCCTATATTTTGATGTATATATGCATGTATGTAGGGCCTATCTATTTATTTATGTGTATTGTTTTATTAGTCTCGTCGATATATTATATTTATATAATTATATGCTAGGCCCTATATGTATCAATAATTATATAATCACGTGGTTACGCGTATATAGACCCTACGTAAGGCTTGGGCCTATATATAATTATAATTACGTTGTAGACTATGTGTAGGAGCCTATAACCTATAGGCCTACGAGTTTATTATTGGCCAAACTCAAGCGCTATAAAAATAGTCTAACTATGTATTCACCACTAGTAGGCTCTATCAGTGTTGGGCACGAAACCAAAAACTTTGAGACCATGACCGAGAGGTCCAAGACCAAGACCGAGACCTAATAGTCCGAGACCAAGACCGAGACCGATGGTCCGAGACCAAGACCAAAATACTCTTTTATAAACAATTTTATTTATTAAGTCGCTAAAACGGAATAACATGCATAGGCCTAAATATTAATTTATTACTGAAGAATTACTAATCTTAATTATGGTCCAGAAAACAGTTTTACCGGCCGCTCTGAACCTTTGAGGATTCAGCCCTTGGCTTCGGCCTGAGAATATCACACTATAAGTCTTACAGTATACGATAGGTAAATACTTTAAGACACCTGAAGTAGAATAACGTTCCGTTTAAATATGGTATACTTGTATCACGGACTTCGGAATTGTAGATTAAAAGCGTCTAACAATGCCGACCAGTGCAGCCACAGATATTAGACTATTCCAAAACCTTAAAATTTGTGAAAGTAAATTTGTATGTATTTTATTCAATTCGTTACAATAAAAACTACTTGTTGATTTGATTGATGGGTTTAGGTATGTAACCTGTTGGCCTGGGATCCATAAATATGGGACACCTGTGCGTATCTGTAATTGTTACTGCAAAGTAATTGAACATTTTAAACCGCCGTCCAAGTCGGCGACTAGATGGTAAAATAGAAAGATTTTCAAGCGCCTTAGATGTGACCAGAAGTGAAAGCAAGTGTACGTGTCTGTGTTTGTTTGTGTGTGTGATTATGCGCTGGTGGGTGTGTTTCACAGCGTAGTAATTAATAATTATGCATTCTCTGATAGTTTAATATGCGTTAAGTTATTTACATTTGGACAATAGAACAATAATTGTTTTATTAATCAAATTCTGCTTATGGCATTCGATGATATTATTTCCAATATTCACTTGGTGACGCTTCATTTGTATGTGGAAAATGTGGAATCTTGATGTAATTGGAAATCCCAATCATATGATGATTCCATAAGACATTATTTAGTCATTATGATAACAACAACAGCAAGAAGGACACCATTACTGCGTTGTGAAAGTGGAATTATTTAACCGTTTATTCTGGGCAGTGGGCACCGATAATCTTTGTAGCGTATATTTTCACAAAGTCGACTTTGTAGTGCGCAGAATTACCGAGCAATGGGTTGCATTGTCGGATCTCTAGCCTCGACTGTAAGCTATATTATCCTTTGTTTTTGAATTTCACATTTTACTACTGTATTGTTATGAAGGCATGGTTTGAAATGCGCAACATTTCATCAATCCGTTTGTCAGGTTATTTTGCAGAGTATATTTTGTCTATTCCTTTTCTTGTCGAACGATTTTATGATCTTTAAATTTTTAACGCTTGAACCCACGACATGGATAAAATTTTTGAGTCAGTTTGTTTCAGAAATTTTCCTGTATGGTCTGTTAATGAAATTTGAGATGCAAAGATTATGTGGGTTACATTGGTTGCAATTATGGTGTCTTGCCGTGGGTCAAGTGAAGTTGGTTTGATATTGACATTCGGATATTCGCTATAGAAAGCCGTATAATCTTCTTATCACGGGTAACGCACCTAGGCTCCAGAAAATAATCACTAACGTATTTTTTTTATTTATGTAAGTGGATCAGATTTGGTACGAAACACGGGAAATTTCCAATTTAAGCTATTTTCACACATTTTCTCGCTATAGTTGGGGTATCTATGCATTATATTTTTCCTATCATTGGTAGTGCACCTGGAATATCAGAATATAATCAAATTAATTTAATGTAGGTAGATGGGTCAGATTTGGCACAAAACATGGGGAATAGCCATTTTCTCACAATAGTTGGTAAATCTATATATTATATTCTTCTTTTCACAAGTAATGTATCAAAGCTGTCAGATAAGGATCACACGCTAATTTTTTTATTGATGTAAGTGGGTCAGATTTGACATGAAATGCGGATAAGAGTCATTTTAAGCCATTTTCACACATTTTCTCATTTCAAATAGTTAATCCCCATATTACATTCTTCTTATCATGAGTAACGCACTTAGTCTTTCAGAAAATGATCAGAAACTGATTTAATCTGTTGGGTAATCAGATCAGATTTGAGTTGAAACATGGGAAAAAGCCTTTTTCACACATTTTCTCACTACAGTTGAATCTATGCATTATATTCTTTCTATCATGAGTAATCCACTTTACTAAGTCAGTTTGTGATTATTTTCTGATAGCCTAGGTTAATAGCTGTTGATTGGTGGTGCTTTTGTTTGAACAATGCATATAGAAATGTGAAGTTCTTTAAAGTTTTATATATTAATTTGACATACAGTTTTCCATACCAATATATATCCAATATCTGAAAGTCAATATCATACCATCAGTTAGATAGACTGGGATTTATTAATTGATAAAATTTTGATGAGTAACATCTTAAGTCATTTTTCAATCTGCCTCTCTTTTTTAAAAGCTGCTGGGCATGGCAGCTTCAGATCTTGGTAAAAAAAATATGTTGCATGAAAGTAACAAAAGTAGTTAATAGGATCACGATTTCCTTCGTATCTAATCTAATCTCTTTTGCCTATGTCATATTGACCAGTTAATCAAATCAATGGTCAGTTGGAAATGAGTTATCAGCAGAGCCAAAGGGATATGATGCATATTTTTCCATTCATTCATTCAAAAATCTATATGGTGTCCTTTCCAGGTTATTGCACTAGTGCACTCCCAACTCCAGCCTCGAAAAATAAGGTAGGTTTTCATAAAATGTGCCAATCCTCGATTTCGAGAACAGACGTAACTTCAGAGAAAACCATTTCCAACCCTATAGTCTACAACTGAGAAAGCACGGTTTGCCTAGCTGCTGTATGGTGAAATCGAACCACAAGAATACCCCTCTCAGAAGAGAGTAAATGGAGCGACTGCACTGGACCCTCAATACCGGCTGACAAGGTCTATTGGAATCAGCTGGTGCAAGCCAAGATGGCATTGCCAGACTCTATACTCAATGCGCTGTCGGACAGCACATTGAGTATATGTTTATATTTTGTATATTGTTCATCTGTGGTTTACTGTTCTTAAACATTTCAGGTGGCATGTTGCTTTGGCAGTGCGGCTTGTACCCTGTGCTGCCAGGCGTGTCCATCATGCAACAACTCGGTCGTGACTCGCATCGCATATGCAATTCTGCTGCTGGCGGGAGTCATTGTTTCTTGCATCATGTTGGCACCAGGATTGGCAGACCAGCTGGCCAAGGTCAGTTCCACGGATAGATACTGTGTGTTTGGTGCTCAGAGTATTTAGAGTTTAGGTATTTGGGCCATGAGGTTGTTTGAAATCCCTGTCAAGGCAAAAAGTTGTTTTGAGATTTCTGCTTCACATGCATCTCATAAAGAAATATTCAGAAAAACAGAGACAGTAACGAATGATCATTCGCGAGCGGTGGGAATATAGGAAACCAAGTGAAAGTTGTCCTAATGTAGCAGGGTAATAGCTTGAAGAAATTAGCTTTGGGTACTTGTGGCTGCATGTCCATATTTATGATTTCTGGCAAAGTTTTAGAATCGTTCCTTGTTTTCCTGGTGTTAAGAAATGCTCAAAGACATTCACTATTCTGTTCCATGTTTGCGGTAAAAGCTGCTTGTTATTTTTGCCATGGAGTAATATTTAGATTTTTTATTGTAATATATTTGTTAAAATCTGAGTATTTTTGTTTACAAAGCACATGAGAACATTTTCATTCTTTTTCTGAATCTGTCTGCAAATTGGTATTCACTCTTCATGCCACATCTTAAACAAAAAGCTAAGTTGTACTTATTTATAATTTAAATGATTGAATCATTGAATTTAATGGTACAATTTCTGTTGCATAATACTTAACCACTTGAAGCTAATTTTGAGGTGACCATTCATTTAATCGCAGATCACTTCGTCGCAGTTCATTTCAGCGCACATCGGTTAGGGTCAGGTTAAGCATCGTGAGGGTAGATTAGGGTCATGTTATACATGGTGAGGGTCGTTTAGGGTCAGGTTATGCGTCGTGAGGGTCGGTTAGGGTCAGGGTATGCGTCGTGAGGGTCGTTTAGGCTCAGGTTATGTGTAGTGAGGGTCGTTTAGGGTTAGGGTTAGTGTGGTTTTTAAAATGCGACAAAATGATCTGCGATGAAATAATCAGCGACGAAATGAGCGGGAACCTAATTTTGAGCCCTTTCATTACACACTGCATATGCATAACTTGTTTGGATTTAGGTTCATTTAATATCTCACATACAAAATATAAGGATACAAGTTAACTGTTATTGAAAATAAAAATTAAACATTTTATTGAAATTTAAGCATTATATTCTGTTCTTGATTATTTTGTGTTGCTTTCTTTAAGATTCCATACCTATGTGCAGGATTTGAAAATGTCATCGATCCTCTCCTGAAGTGCCAGAACTTCGTTGGCTACCTGGCCGTCTACAGAGTCTGCTTTGCGTTGGCCGCCTTTTTCTTTCTCTTTACTATTCTGATGATCAACGTCAAGAGCTCCCGTGATCCACGGTCCGCCATTCAGAGCGGGTAAATCCCATAGCCAGAGCTCTGCACTTGCATTTTTTATTGGTGTAGATTATATTTATATATTCCAAAGTTTAATAACATCATTTAGCTACATACTGTTGATGTCTCAACAATGTTTGATGTGCTTCAGTTTATTTACTTATTACTGTTATCATCAGTGTTCTTTCGACCCATGTGTTAGTGTGTCTGGAATTTAGCTCTTTTAAAGTGCCTTCTTTTGACAAACCGAATGACAATTCTTATTAGCATATTAATGTGTGCTTTATGAGTCTTCATGTAGAAGTCAGGAATCTGATTGTGAGTTGTTGAGCCAGGATCATTGGCACAGAACAAGTCGACACAGTGTACACTTAGAATGTAAGGCTATTTGGTGCTGGGGTTCTTGAAGTTCAAACATAGCTGATTAAGTGAATAATTTTAATTTCTTAATTTCATTCTGACATACCGCAGTATGATTACAAGTCTTAGTATGAGTGGATGATCACAGGTTACGATACAGGTACCCTTTTACTAAGTCACTAAATTTTATCTGGTGATCCCTAGCACCGAAAATATTAAATGACACTTATTTTCGAAGATATATAATGCCTCAAAATAATCTTAATTTGTGTTGCCTATGATTTTGTGTTTTGCAACTATTAATATGTAATTTGTGTTGTTTTAGGTTTTGGTTTTTCAAGATCCTGATTGTCGTTGGAATTTGCATTGGTGCTTTCTTCATCAAAGGAGGAGCATTTGGCACAGGTTGTCTGACATTTCAAATCAAATTAGGGTAATAAGTAAATAAATCATATCTGTTGGTGGGCAGAGTAGATAACAAGGGTGAGGACTGACCATTGAGACCCTTCTCTGCTAAGGCTAAGAAAGTTCTTTATTCAGTGGTTCTTCTCATGGTTGCCTTTCTGGCTACATTAAAAGACAGCTCTTCTGTTTTCTCTTTCTATCTCGTCTGATCCCAGAATCAGTTAATAACCATTTCCAAATGACTTAACTGACATATTTTCATTTGCTAATAAGAACCGACGTGATTTTCTGTTAAAACGAATGCCACTCAAGCAATTGTTGTTAAAGAGCTGGTGATATTTTGTTAGACTATTAATTTGTGACTTGTAGCTTCACAAGATAAGAACGACCTGCATCAATTGGTTTTCTGGTGACCTTTAGTAACACTCTCACAATTGAAGGGCTGTTAATATCCTGCTTCAGATGTCTTTATCACATTGAAACTTTGAAAACTTGTTTAGAACAATCACTGCTGTGAGTAGCTTTGCGACCAGTTTCACGTAGAAAGCGAAGGTGGCAGGCTTAGGGAAATATCATTTCTAATATTGCTTGTTATCTGCCACACTTATTTTTTAGGCAGTGGTTTAATAATCTTTTAATGATGTTCGTTTGTAGCGATGATGGTGATTGGTATGATTGGAGCATTCATCTTTATTCTAATTCAACTCATTCTTCTTGTGGACTTTGCTCATGCGTGGAACGAACGATGGCTCAACAACTACGAAGAGTCTCAGTCCAGAGGATGGTTTGCTGGTCAGTAGGAGAATTACTTCCTTACAGGTCTAGCTTCTTGTCCCTCGCTCACGGACTTCTATGAGGCAGTGCCGAGCCTTCTCGGTTGCTGGCCCTGCAACCTGAAATTGACTCTCTGTCACCCTCCACCTTGTGCCCAGGGGACACTCGACCTTGTTTTCTACTAATCTTAAAACTGTCCTATTTAGCCGGGGTTTGGTCGGGAGCACTTCTGAGTAGATGCCTTGAAGAGGTGCTATATAAATCCTCTAAATAAAATATGTGTGTCTCATTTATTAATCATCGTGGCACAGACGTCTCTTAGCAGGATTCTGAGGGTTTCTTTATTTAATTTTATCTTATTTAGTTTTTATTTGCTTTTCATTTAATTTTTGTTTGTTTAATGCTTACTGGATTTATCACTTGTTTCAATAACTATTATCAAGGATTGAGTAAGAATAAGAGTGAATTACACTACATTGAGTTGTTTTGTATCTATTATGCAAGTAATCATGTCAGAATTATAGGTTGATTTTTCATGTTTCTTGTATAAAATGATAGCTTATTAAAAACTGCTGATCAATTTGTCATATTTTAGCATAATGAGATCTTTATTATCGACTTTGCTCAACAATATTCTGTATATTTTACATTTACCTGATTTTATGATGTTTGATTTATTGAGCGATCAATTAGTTGATCGTTGACGTGTTTCATTAGGTATCAATTTAGCATTTGATGGTTTTCTAAATCTTAGTTTTTGCTTTTCTCTTATTTTATAGGTCTGCTGGGATTTACGATCCTCTTCTATCTGTTGTCTCTGGCTGCCATCATTGCATTTTACATCCTCTATGCTAACCATGTAAGTTCCTTTGCTTGCTCTGTTTCTCTCAGGAATAGTACAGTTGATGCGTAGCCTCAAGACTGTCTTGAAGATATACACTTAGACAAATTATGCACATAACAGAAGTTCACTTATAATGTGTGCAATTGGCTAAGGGTGCTGGTTCCTAATAACAGAAGAGGAACTTATATACTATATACTGAATATATACTGTAATGCCTTCAGTAACCATGGGGTTATGGTAAATTTAAGTGGCTGTTTATGATATGGTTTTTTTCATACTATGGAATGGTGACAGATAGCAACATCACTTGCTGATATGAACCTTTTCTTAAGACTGCCACAGTCATTGGCTGTCCATAGACAAATGATTAAGCGGCCAGAATGCTCTGAGCTGCTTGCGCAATTAAGTATGGTTGATGTAGACTCGAATGCAAAAGGGGTCTTTAATCGACTATGCTGCACGTGACCATAGAATGCATATATTATGTGATATGAATATACCCAGAATGGTATTCTACACTGAAATTAACTGATATGCTTCGATGTGAAGCATGCAGTTATACGTACGATGCATTTAATTGGCATCGACTGTGTAACTCATGTTACAACACTTGCTTAGATCTGATAGACTTTTAGGTTGTGCTTAAAATGTGCAAAGATCCTTGTTTGTATTGACAAATTTGAAATTTGATATCGCACTTCTTCCAACATCATTTGCTCAGAAGTGCACACACCTCGAAGGCACAATTGCAGTTGTACTGCAGTGCAATTGTGGGCGAAGGACTAGCTCAAGGTCCCTACACAGTGACTGACGCCTCTGACGAAGGTCGAAACCGCTCACTCAGCGCACACTTAGCGTTACGGGCCGACCGCTCTAACCTATCAGCCACCATGTCGCATGTATTGTATGTATGTATTTTAAGACTTTATAGATGTCTCCATACATGCAAGCTTATATTTTGGCTTATTTCATATTTGGATATTCTTTTAAAACTTCCAACTTGAGTGTTTCTATTGTAGGATCGTATTTCCAGTAAAAAATGTTTTCTTTTGCTACTAGTTTCAGATTATTCTGGGAATAATTCCATTGATTTAGAGTTTTGTTTTTCTTTCAGAGCGAATGTGCGATCCACAAGTTTTTTGTCAGCTTTAACATGATCCTCTGTGTGATCGTGTCGATCGTTGCCATTCTTCCTCAGGTTCAAGAAGGTCATTGTTTATGCAGATTTGATTTCTATTTAGATTTAATTTGTCTGATAGACCAGCAACGGTTAGAGATATGAAAGGAGGGAATAAAGTGATGGATAACATACTGGTTTGTAGAGAAGATTATGCGAGTTTAATTCCCACTACTCTTTAGGTTGACGGATCCTAAGTGGCATCGTTGATTAATCACAGCAGCAGAGCCAGTCCTAGCCTGGAAACAAGAGGAGGGTTGTTCGAATGGATGCAGATAATGTCGGCCGTAAAGAAAAAAGGCGATATAAATCCTATACCATAGACTTCTTAATAGGCTAGGCCTGTTAAGAAGTCTATGCTTATATGCATCATGACAACACACCGCCTCGGACGTTACACGGACCAAGCCCTGAACTGAAAAGCAAGGAGATCAATCGGTCAAATGTGCAAAATGGACACCTATGGGCCTTTTGCCCTTGGATTAAATGATGATGATGATGACAGTTAAATTTTACTACTGTAATAACTTGTCATCGTGTGTTCAAACTTTATTTGTAACGATGCTGCAGTTTGTCTGTTTGAAATCGAATAAAGATATTATTATATTATTAATTAATTAATTTTACCACGTTCATAACATTTGCACCCATTCAGTAATTTTTTTTAAATTAGCTTTTGTGCTGTTTACTCAATGCTGAATAGATGTAAAGAGGAGTTTTGTAGATTATGAATTATGATGGAGGAGGTCATTAGACTAAGCTAAATTTAGCTAGATACTACAAGTCAGATATGCTTTTTAGCTGTCTTTCTGATCCATTTTCAAGATATTTCATCACAGCCTTAGAATCTGTGCTATTAGCTGTTATTCTATGATATTAATTCAGGTTTTACCACAAACAGTCTTTGAACTCAGATTCAGTGATAGTTAATTGTTTTGGTTTCAGTGAACCAACGTTCTGGATTGTTGCAGTCTTCAATAATAACTCTGTATACGATGTTTCTAACTTGGTCTGCAATGACAAACAACCCAAGTTAGCATTTCACATTGTCTCAATTCTCTCTATGAGTTTTTTTAGAATTGTTGGTTTTCAAACCTGCAAAATGCAAATGAGGAGCTTGGCTCCTACATCCATCAAATATTTGTTTATTGAGAGGCTGAAACGAAGACATTTTTTTAATAAAGTGTGTTCAGAGGATATTTATTGCTGTTGGGATAATTTTACACTTTAATGATGAGCTACTGGGGTTTCACATTCACTTTTAGCACACACTAAGTCGTTAAGATATCAAAGGGGAATTTTGGTTATCATGCTCTCAGGAATATGCATGAAACTGTTCTCTTAAGGTGTTTGAAGGTTGCTATCCATACGATGTATGCATTTCTGAAATAATTTCGATTGGCATGGCAAGAGACGAAATTTGAAGTAATGCAAAATATTAAACTTCAGATCGATGAAAATTGGTTGAATACTGGTTTAAGTGAATTATGTTTATCTTTTTGCTGTAGATCATAATTGCAATCCGTCATTCAATGAAATAATCCACGGGGGTACACACAGCAATTCAACTGATGGTCCTGGAGATATGGATGCGGCAGCAGGGATTGATGGGAAGAGCGTCATTTCTCTCATCATATTCCTTGCTTGTGTTCTCTATGCCAGGTAGCTAAAACCATATGTTCATTTCAGATTAGCCAGGGGACCATAGAGTAGTGAACATACTGGGACGCAGAGAAACCGAGTTCGGGACACAAATCCTCCTAAGGTTGATTTCTTTCCTTCTTTCGCTAGGCGGCAGCGTTTGTTAAAAATGAGATGTATAGCATAATGCGCCCTGCGTGGCTGCCAGCGATTATATTCGACTCCTGTAATAACTCGTCATCATTCGTTCATACTGTTCTTGTAATCCTACTGCGGTTTGTCAGTTTGAAATTAAAACGGAAATTTTAAAAAAATACTGTTTTGCTACCTGATGTAAAATATTTTTTATACAATAATGACAAATAACATCATTTAAGGGCACAGTGGCATAGTGAGATTGTCGGTGCCTTGCGTTTAAAGGATCACAGGTTCGAATTGACCCCGAGTCACTGCGTAGCGACCTTGGACAAGTTGCTCACCTATAATTGTCTGTGAGGAAGGCAACGGGAAACCACCTCGCTCATCTAATCCCTGGGTGGCATAAAGCCAATGGACCTGCCTTTGGGCAGAGCACTCACCATCATCATCAGGTTAGCGCAGAGAGCATCTATGAGTAGATATCTTGATGGGGTGCTATATAAATGTTCGATTACATTACTTTACATGAATTGAGAACACATGCTGCTTGTAGAAGTCCCTACATGCAAAATATATTCTTTGTAGCATACGTACAAGCAGCCACAGCCAGATGGGAAAGATGACTCTGTCATCGAGTGAGAAGACTATCATCAGCAGCGGTCAGTTACGATTACATTACCTCTGTCGGATTACCACTGCAGACTTTTTCCTTCTGTTGACAATCACCTGCAATGGTTTTGCTTTTCTACAAGTGAATCAGTAGTTGCAGTTTATTCTAAATGAAACTGAATGTGATGCAATTATGTGTAGGCACAATTTTAAACCAAATTGTTACTAGTTTGTGGCGTAACAGAAATTGTCATCTGACATTTATAAAGCACCACTTTACTTGTAAGTTCATCAGTGCTGCTCCCGACCCGAACCAGTGAAATTGCTGTTGCGAAACTGCCACTGATAAACGGAGGTGCTCGAGCCACAGATCTCGAGAAAGGCAATTCCAGCTAGTGTGCTTTACACTAGGAATAGCTTCTGGAGTGAATAGGGATAGCTTCTGATGTGAGCTGTTGCTGTTCACTCTTCTTGCCACAATGATTCATTGTGTTGGTTTAAGAGACTATTTGTGAAGTGGGTCTATTAAACTGATGATAGCTGATTGTAAATTAAATTTGCAGTGGATGTAGTTTCTTTTAATTTTAATTTTGGATTGTTCTATTAGTATTTGTTAACTTTAAGTTTGATTGTTCTAGTTTGACCGATGTACAGGACGTCAATTAAGAAAGGTTCTATACTATGAGAATAAAACATTAAGTATGCATCCCCTGTATTGTATTAATTGTCACATTGACACTATAAGCAGTATGTGCCAACCAGTATATTCTAAAAAAATTTTCTCATTGTTAAAGTTCCTGTTGCTTGTCTCTGATGTCCACTTCTGAACTCACTAAGTCAGGCATTGTAAGATTACATTGGTACTGATTGGCATCATACTGATGCACTTGAATATTTCAGGTGGTGATGCGGAGGATGGTCATGCTGTGACAGATGATGAGTCTGAGGGTGTCAGCTACAGCTACAGTTTCTTCCATTTCATGCTGTTACTTGCATCACTCTATACCATGATGACTCTGACTCATTGGTACAAGTAAGTATCGCCTCTCACTAAAGAAAGAATCACTTAAAATATTACTAACTTACTTTCTAACCATGTAATGTAGCATAAATGTACTAAAATATGCCAATGTATCGCCTCTCACAACCGCAGACCCGTTAATCCACGCCCCCGAGTGATGGAGGCAAATCCCCCTATTCCAAATGCCAGGATTGCAAGATATCCCCCATAAGACTTTAAAAATACCCCCTTACCTGAAATTGGAGGCATTCGCCTCCAGTCTCTCTATCTGTACACCCCTGCATAACCATATCTCTCATTCTCTGAGAAAGTCTTTGTCATTATGCTTACCATTGTTTCCATTGGCATATTTTAGTACAGTTTATGCTACATTATATTCTTAGCAAGTAAGTTGGTAATTATTTAAGCGATTCTTTATTTGTTATACAAAGTAATTCTTTATTGGTAATTCTCTATGTACTTTTTTAATTGTAATTCTCTAAGTTATTTTTTTATTGGTTTGAGCCACACACGCCCGCAGTCTACCACAAGAATGTGTCTATTTTTGACTTTTGTGTAAGTGATTCACTTATTTATTTTCTCAAATGCAAATTGTGTTTCGTTTAGACCAAGTTCTGACTTCCAGCATCTGAACACGAATGAGCCGGCCATGTGGGTGAAGATATCTTCCAGCTGGGCATGTCTCCTTCTCTACTTCTGGACCCTCATTGCTCCAGTCGTCCTCAAGGATCGCGATTTTGACTGAGTCCGGTCAACAAGATCCATAACTTGTGGTCACTTAGATTCAGCTGTTAATGAAAAACATCAGTAACTTTTTGCAGGTCTTATAATTTAATCGACAAGGGAACAGACCAGTGTCTAAATTTGATAAACTGTGCAATTTCATTATTCTAAATTTTATAGGGTTGTTTAATTTTTCTCAATTTGTCTTTTATATGAGTTGCCAAACAGCATTCTGGTGATGTACATTTACAGGAAAATCAGACAAAACTGGAAGAGCCGGAAGCCAACAATGGCGCCTGAATCCTGCTATCACTTAGAACTTGTTATATGTGACTATCAAATACATTTTAAGGATCTTATATTCTGACTTTTGAAGCTGAAATCAGTGCTGACCTGTGTCTGCTAGTTAATTCTTATTAGATGGTTTGACATAAAGTGTTCTGATATTTATCTAACTTTGTCGTTTTGTATGAATTAATTTTGAAAATTATGTGAGCTAATTGCAGTGTCAATGTATGCATGAAGTTTCTTTTCAATTTCATTTTAGATTTTTCTATTCATTAATTTTAAGTTCAAGTGGTCTAGTTTGACCAAAGTTCATGATATTTGTTGTTGTGTTTATTGTACACAGTAGTAGCTGTGTACAGAATTGGTGACGGTTATTCGAGGCCGTAAAACGCTCTTGTTTTATTAACGGAAAGATTTTTGGTGCACCATTTGATGCTTTCGAATTAATTTGCATCTGAGTAAAGATGTTTTGTTAGAGTGATAGCTATTTGGGTAATTTATTAGCTGTAAGTTTTCCAGACGTATGACTTTTTGTTGGAGTGGTTTCCAAAGTTTTTCAATGAAATATTCAAGCTTTGGTTATGTACTTGTATCCAATCGTGATATTGTTCTATTAATCATGGATTTATGTCACAGAACTGTTATGAATTGATCATTAGCTTGGTTTTTTTCACAGAAATGCACAGATATGGTTGATAACCAACACATCTTTGTTAAGTTTTATTGCAAACTGTAGTGTGAAATTTATTCAGGTTGTTGGAAAACAGATTAAGGAATTGCTCTTAACTCTGAATGTTGAAATTTTCCAGTTAAACTGTTTCCACTCTACTGACTGATAAGCAGTGGCTGCTTTTCTGTAGTGTGACAAATGTTGTAGTTAGTGAGTTGTATCCTTGTCTATATATTTGTTTTTTTTTGTTATTGTTTCATAGTTCTGTTGTCTTGAAATACTCTGTGTTGTCATCGTGTTTCAATGCAAATGAACAATGGAGTATTGATGAAGAGTTTATTAAATTTGATTTGTGAAAAACTTGGTTGGGAAGTGATTGAGTTCTATGTTGTAGACATGTTGTAATGTGATATGACAAAATCCGTGTTATGGAGACAAGTCGCTACATAAAATCATGTCCACTAAAGTTAGGTTGCTTTTGTGCCAGCTCAGAATCTATTGGTTGATTTAGAATTTCGGCGACTTTGCGTACGTGGTGGGGGAGGGTCCCAAAAATATGTACGTACGCAAATATAATTTTCAAATTATGTCGTATACAATACGGAATATTAAAACCAGAACTGCATGTAAACCCAATCACAGACTATTTGTGCTTAATTTTTCAAATGCAAGTGTTGTTAGTGTTTTATTGCTTCATAACAGTTAACAAATTTAAGCTGTTAAATATGATGCTTAATGATAATAAATAGCACATGGTAACATCAATGTCTTATAGATGTCTTTATCTATTTAACCTTTGCAATGGGGGAGGGGTCGAGCCCAAATTTACATACGAATGGGGAGCCACAAAATGTACGTAGTGCAACAGAGGGAGGGGTCCGGGAAAATCCGATATTTTTTGCATACGTAATAATATTATATGGATGGACCCTTAGAAGTGACTCGATCATTGCACTTAAAATGCTTGAAAACCTCGAAGATCACACGGATTCCCTGTAACTGATCGCTCATGCAACCTTTATGGCAAAAAGAATGTAAACCTCTCCAACCTGATGGCATGTAACAGAACACCTGATTGACAGAATCAAATGCTCTGGATTTATTCATTCAAATTTCAAATTCCCCTTCCAAGAACAAAGTCACTAATACTTTTATGTTAAAAGCCATTTTGTATGAGAACCATGCACTTGAATGTCCTTTCCCCAAACAGCATCTCACCCATATTTTAGGGACAGACTTTAACCAGAGATTTCGAACATCTACTTCATCTGTCAGCTGTAGACCGGAATCCGTTGGTTGGTTCCATGCGTACGTGTGTGTGTGGGCCCACCACGGTTGACTGTTTTTAGCTTACCGTGTATAGTTTGCTGATGTTTTTGTTTGTCCACTATTACATTTAATATCATATAATCCAGCCAAGAGATTACATCTGAGTATATATCCTGAAGGGCGCTATATAAATTGTCGTAATAAATAACAGCAATGACGAAAACTGACGACAAAGGCGACGATGATGATGAGAAAGGTTATAATGCCATTAATAATATTATGAAAAATCTGAACATTCATTATAATTAGAATAAAAATTACAGCCCTGGTTGTAATGGAGGTCTTAGATTTGTTCCCTTCTAGGACTGATTTGCAGGTCTAATAGCCGTATTTTGTGGGTGTATTTTGTATCAAACCACTTATGCTAAACGATAGCTTACAAATGTGCTAAATGCTAAAATGCAAGGATTATCAAGGACCACTCCAAATAGAGTTCTTGCCATTCTTAGGTTCTTGCTGGCTTGCAGGCATATGAGGGCTATTTACTTATGTACTTACTTGTTTTACAACAACTTTCAATGATGCAGCCGCTGACAACATGGCTGACAACTTATAAAATATAAGCGGTCTATGGTCTGTTTGTTTAGCCGTTGCTATTTTAGCCAAGTCTTGTCTAGCGCTATAAATTTTGAACGATAATAAGTTAGTGTTACAATGTTGGGGCTAAATTGCTAATTATTCAGCTTATAGATGCAACTAAAATAAGTTTGAAGTCAAACGAAAGACTGCTATAAAATCTTAAATTAATATATTCATCTGCGACTGTAGACACTGAAGTAAGATCAATCAATCACTCAATAAAACTTGATATAGCGCCTCTTTAAGAAATCTACACAAAGGCACTCCCAGTCCAACCTAGACCAAGGAAATCAGATTTCACAGTAGAATGGAAAATGGATAGAGTGTTCGTAAGCAAGAGCCGATGATCCAACGGGAGGCCATTCTAAGTAGTCTGGCCCATGAACGATAAAGCCCGACGTATTCTGGTTCTGTGTCTATAGTCCGAAGGTTTGATAGTCCGACGATTGCATGGTGTCTGGTCTATAGGTGACAACGTTGCGGTTTTGATGGTAGCTAGATTGATGAAAAGAATTATGTCTGGCTTGAAGCTGGATTGCACCATTCTTTTCATTCATCCTGCTTCCATTTAGGCATGATTCTTTTCATATCAATCCTAGTGTTGCACATTCTTTTCCTCAATTAATCCAGCTTCTAGTTAAATAAATGTTGGAAAATACATAGAATCTTCGGACTATCAAACCTTCAGACTACCTTCGGATTATCACACGAGCACTTGTATACTGCATCATAGAAGTCCGAAAGATGAGGATGAGCGCAGCGTTCTGCCATCATTTCTACTAGTGGAAAAATTACAGTTAAGCAGATATTAACTTACTGGTTCCAGTTTCTATTTTACCAGCTCATATGGTTGATTTTTTTCCCAAAGAATACTAACCTCAGGTAATATGCTAAAAAAAAATGTAGATGTCGGTGAACTATGCATCCGGACTGTCTCCATACGAACACAAAGGTAAATGTGGAATGCCGGAGATATTCGATTCTCCTGCAGCGCTGGAAGAAAAAGTGGCAAGCCTTGCACAGTTGATTCTGCAGAGTCGACACATGGTTGTCATAACTGGAGCTGGTATCAGCACCGCCTCAGGAATTCCAGACTTCCGAGGACCTTCTGGTAGGAAATTATTTTCCAAGGGAGCATTGATTACTTGCAGACAAACTCAAATAACAATGGTGCGAATACTGTGTTCATATATATGACAGTATCATTAAAATTCATAATATTTGTGATAATCATTTCTATTTTTAATTTAATTTAATTTTTCTTTATGTCAGTGTAATTTATATATTGCCTCTTCAAGATAACTATTCAGAGGCGCTCCCGTCCCACACCCGGTCAAAGAGGAAAGTCTTAGAAAGTTTATTGAACTACCTAGATAGGTATCGCTGGAGAGAGCGTAGGTCTTATGGGAGGCTATTCCGAACACTGGGACCACTACTGAAAAAGCTCTATTCTGTCTGGTGGCAATATGAGCATAGTGAATCACAAAGTCGCCTCTGGAGGTGGAGCTTAGAGATCGGCGACCAAAGCAGGCGAAAGTTGAGGTGAAGAGATCGCAAAGATAAACTGTGGCTGTATTTCAGATAGTATAATGTGAAGCTTGAACATAATAGCATGTTTCACTGTATGTTTTCTATGTAACAGGAGTCTGGACTTTGGAACAGAAAGGCGAAGAACCAAGAGGCAGCATCACATTTGATTTAGCCAGACCATCAGCAACACATCTGGCGTTAGTTGCGCTTGAGAGCGCAGGTGAGGAAATTCATGATTTACATCTATGTTGAGAAAGAACCACCCTCTCAGCTACACAAATATAATGAACATCTTCCTATCCATCACTTTGTACTATTCTACTACTGATGTGAAAACAGCCATTACTTGAAATCATATAATCTTGATGATTGATATCCATCTGTATGTTTATCAAGGAATGGGCTTAGTGACCTAAGTGATATTCCAGCCTTCATAACTGTTTTAAAGCCACGTTATTGATTGTGTTGTCTGGTGTTTGGATTTGTTTTTGTTGTCTTTGCATGGATTTGATTAATGATTAATTTCTTCAAACTATGATCCTGTGTGTCATAAACTTTATGACTTCTTCTATATCTTTGGATAGTTGAAATTTCAGAGAATTGCTATATTATCTGAAATTTACTGAATTAACCAAGATACCTGTTTTTGTTTGCTGGGTGTACTAATTTTCGTGATATGATTTCTACTACTTTTGTTTCTAAAGGCTACGTGAATCGTTCTATCTTTACGTGAGTCAAATTGCATGAACATTTCTCCTAGGTTATTTAAAGTACTTGATCAGTCAGAATGTAGATGGATTGCACCTTCGGTCTGGCTTCCCTCGTGCTTGTCTGGCAGAACTGCACGGGAACATGTTCATCGAGGAATGTGATGCGTGCAAAACTCAGGTAGGAAAATTATTCAAATGTCTCGTGAAACAATTCTGCTATTAATTCTCCCATCTTAAGATGACTTCATTTGTCCGTGCTGGGGTTGCGAGTGCCTTTGAATAGTCACCTTACTGTTAAATTCGACTCTTGTAATAACTCTTCATCGTTCGTACTGTAATCGTACTGTGGTTTGTCGGTTAGAAATTAAACGGATATTATTATTATTACCTTGAAGAGACACTATATATAAATTCTAGTAATGAATGAATGAGTGAATGTTGTGTAATCTATTCATGAAGATTGTGAGTTTAATGCGTACATGGTTACGATCGTTTATTGTGTTAAAATCATGTGTTATCAGAGTCAGAGTAATGTGTGCCTACCTACCTATTGTGATTATATTGATTGTATTGTCACTACCCTGTTATCTTCTTCAATCACTACAGTTCAGTTGTTTGTAATGAGACCTATGAGTAGATATCTGCGAATGATAAGTTGACTTTTATACATTTCCTCCTGCCTTTGTTTTCTTATAACCTGACGAATCAATGCTTAATTGTAAAAAAAATTTAAGTGTTGCTATTGTAAAATCTGGAAAGTTTGTTTATGTTTTCTGTTGATAGTATATTCGTCAGATGGCTGTTCCAACAATGGCGAGGAAACCGACGGGTGGAATTTGCACGCAAGCAAAGCACAGGGGAAATTGCAGGTATCTTTGAAGTTCTAATTTAATAAGAAGCTGTTTTATTTATTTTAAGCAATTGTGTTGCATGGACTATCACTTACTCATAATCTGTTTCCCTGATGAATATTCATCTATGAACATGTTAAAATAAAAACTTGGGTTTATGGGACCCTCTTTTATCTGGTAGATGGTGCAATCGTTCCCTTTCCTTAAGAGATTTTTGATTATATATCATCGATGATGTAAACTTGTTGGAGTGGAGCTCGTCAAGGAGGACTTGTTCGAGTGGTTAAATGATATTGAAGTTTTTGCATTTTTGTCATTTTTTTTCTCAATTTTTGAGTTATGTCCGTAAAAATTTGATACATCGCATTGGTTTGCAAAATTTTAGCTCTGTAGGTTGACAGGAACACACCTGAAAAAGAGTTGATAGATGTCCAACAGACGGTCCGCCCGTGACAAACTTTACGCAAGCCAAGTTAAATAAAAGAGGGTAAAAAGGTTGATAATGGAGGCTTTGCTTCAAAAAATAGTCTCATTGTAGAGTTTGTCTTAAACAGTACAATCTATCAATAGTGAAACATTATCCTACCTACCTAACCAGTATTTTAAACATATAATATTGAAACACATCTTTATATTTCTTAGGCCTACTGAGCAAGTCAGTGACAGCCCTATACATTTCTGGTATTTTCTTTGTGATGAGACTAGGGGTCATCTGAGGGACACGATCTTGGACTGGGAGGATGTGCTCCCAAAGAAAGAACTGAATGACTCAGAAGACCATTGCAGGTACTGGCTTTGCTTTACTTTATATGTAAAGCCCATCTTCACATAACTCCACAAAGCAAAGAATATTAATTAGGAATTATTGTGAATTTGCATGATATCCTCTCTCTTTGTGAATATGTTAAATTTAACATTCATGTTGTGTGGCAATTACTTCTCCTGTAGAACTATTTAATCTTTTTATAAAGAAATCTATATCATGCTATTTAACGTAGCTGCCAATCTAAAATGAACAAGATATTTCATAATTGTAATTAAACATTTATTGAGTACCAATTCAAGAATAAATTAATCAGGCTATATGATGCTAAATTTATTAGGAACATATATTTCGTCTTAATAAAATGAATACACGGAAAACTAGAAGGGTCACCAGTAGAAGGACACACAGAACATGGTTTCTGATTGATTGGAGTGCTTGCCTTGTAATGCGGTGTGTTTGGGTTCAAACCTCCTTCCCTCATCGACTTACTGTGTAGGCACCTTGAGAAAGTCCTGTATTCACTAATGCTTGATACAAGATCATTGGATGGTAGCCTTTAGTAAAGAAGTTACACTACTTTTAATAAGTGACTGATAGTTTAAAGGATGTCTCATGGTTGTTGGTTTGTACTTTAGGAAGGCAGACTTATGCTTATGTCTTGGGACATCTCTTCAGATCCTTCCCTGTGGAAACATGCCTCTACTCACGAAGAAAAATGGAGGCAAAGTCGTCATCATCAACCTTCAAAAAACAAGGCTCGACAAGCAGTGCGACTTGCGTATTCATGCGTATGTTGATCAGGTCCTGAGCGAGGCAAGAGCTTTAGATTTTTTATTATCAGTTGGTTATCTATTATTCTCTATTATTGGTTTTATTGCCACATCTGTTTTAACCAAATTAATAGTGTCCATTCTTTGCTCTGATTCAACTTATGAATCATTTCAACCATTAAACGGTGGAATTTTTCTATCTGTTGATAATCTGCATTTACTTTCTTTGGTCAGCCTTCATTCTGGAACAATCTTTCATTGGACCTATGACTGGAGAGCTTTGCAATCTTTCTCTGCCCTCACACTGGCCAACAGCTAACTGTTCAACCATGGTCCTATGCCTTTTGGTCGGGAACATCAGCTTTTTTATTGTTTACTGACAGTAATACATGACATAATGACAGTCAGTAACAATGGGTGTATCCAAAGGAACATCAGTTCCGCTTAAGGGGTCTTCCCAATACAGTAATACGTCCATTGACCAATCTGATGTGTTAAGCAGCTTATTGTGCATGTGAGGATGCATGTTGAAGAGGCAGTTTACATAATGTGCAATGTCGTTTACTTTCAGGTTTGCAAGAAACTCAACACGACCATTGCAAAATGGGAAAAACCTGTCATTTTGCTGAGGTCGAGGCATATGCGATCGACAGAAAGAGTGGCCAAAGCGATCGTTGACGCTGCACTCCTTGCGCCAGCACTCTCTTCTTCCGAACTGAAGCACAAGAAGTCGGAAGAGGATCGCTTGTCTGCAAAACGACCCAAAATTGAAGATTGTTTAGAAATGAAGAACAAAGTAAAGTCGGAAAATGAAGATGGAGACTGTTCAGAGTCAAAGTCCGAAGCAAAATACACGGAAGACACGCTACAGCGAGCAGAAACGAAAATTAACGACAACAAAATCAAACCTGAAATTAAACCCCAAGAATGAACTGGAAATTTGCGAAATAAAAAGTGAATCCAGTTTGAACAGTCTCACTAGTTGGCAGCAGAGTTGTGACACCACAAAAAGACTGCGTAGCTGAGATACGTACCATGAGGCAGCAGTAGTCATAACAGTCATTAGACTAGAAACTGTTGCAGTGTCGCCAAATGGCAGCAAATGTTGTATAGATTTTCAAGATTTGTCAGCGTCAAAAGAACAGTAGGCTTTCGGTGTAATCGCTGTGTTAAATCGAATGAAAGCTGTGAGTAAAAATGTAGGTTGCGTTTAGTCAAATATCCCAAAGTTGGGATGAGAGAACCAGCAATGCACTGTCAAACTCATGTCGTACTTAGCACTTCAACTTCAGTATAAGTAGAAACCCTGTTTTTATGACTAGGATCACTGACTCTGCTGATGAACACATTACATGTAAGCAAATGCCTTATTTACTTAATATACCATAGTTCAATGGTACACATTAGGGCCTGGATGCAGTGAAGTTGGGAACTGTAAAGCTGAAACAGAGAGGTAAGGTTTTCTAAGTAAGTAAGTAGCCTTTATTTGAAACTGACAAATGCACTTGACCATAGCTTATTTAATTTCCAGTGGTGAAAAAGCATGGTGCTAGTGCAGTGCAGATGAAGACCTGTGGTCAATTGTTTTAATAGGTGATGCTGGATAAATACCATAGGAGAGCAGTGCAATTTAGAAAGTACGGCACTATGAAGAGAGATTGTTTAGCAGAACAGTTGTTTGAGGTTCTTCCAAGGTTCTGCTTGAATTTTCTGTTTTTTATTTGAGCCTGTAGTGTAATTATTGTCTGAAGCTCAGATGCATCTAACAAGAGTGGTTCAGTATGCTGACTTTCCATGACAGGTGCTACAAATTGTAGCAGAGTACTCAAGGTGTAAAAAAGAATTTCAGGCACTTTTAGGTTCATACCATGAAACTTTGAGCAAAGTCGAGTTGACAATTGATGCTCAAAGTCAGTAATCGTTGCTCTAGGGAGGTTAGGCACTTCAATAGTAAGACCAATTATGGTATCAAAACTAGCTTACAGTATTTAATATATATATAATTATATTCTTGTTTATTCAATTTAAACAGACAAACCGCAATGTGATCATAGTAACGGATAAGTTTAACAAGTCAAATTCAATCTGTACTACTACTACTACTCATTAAAGAGATGCCACCTAGCGAATGGAAGGATTAGTCAATCTTATGGGGCTAGTGGGTATCAACCCATTTCCTTCTGATCTTTGTGCTAGCGTGTTACCATTGAACCATCTCTCAGTTACTATAGAAATATCTATTTTATGCATTTTCTTTATATAATCAACTTTTCACATAATTTTCGTCTCTATTGTGCCATTACGTGTATATTATTACAAGGATTCGTTAAAACGAGCAGTGCATGATGCAATTCATTTAGCAAGTTATTCAATTTAAACTTGCAATTTGCATTCAATTATATTTCCTGCAATGAGTGTTGTGTTTCAATCAAAAAAATTTCTATTTGCACTTATATGTGAACAGTGTAGATTTTCTAAATTATTAACTAAGGCTGTTTTCTTAAACTGGTTTTAAAAAAAACCCGACTCCTGCAAACTGCACCAACCATGACTTTCATGTTGGTAAAAAACTGACTATTGCCAAATGTGACTGGATTATGCTTAATGTGTGATTTAAGTAATCATGTGGCATGGCTGCCAACGGAAAGTTATCGAACCGGTGTAGAACTGTAGGATCCATACGAACTTTTCTCAACTTCCAACTGTATACTGTCAAAGATTAACCTATTCTTGTTTACGTGATACATGTTGTATGTTAAGCTCTGACTTCAGCATATGTTGTTGTAAAAAAACTTCAAATATAATATTAACAGATTGTGTTTTGTGCTCATGTGAATACAATGTGGCCCATCTGTTTTTAAGTTTGGTGAAATTATTGACAAGAAATTCATCCGGGATAGTGTACAGCACTGACCACAGGTTTGAGACTCTTAAAGCTTTGCATAATGCTGGACAACCTAATTACAAGGCAACAGTTCAAACACCAAGTCAAGAGTTCAAACATCAGGTCACATTAAGCATTTAACAGATGATGTTGCTGGTCAACTATGAATTGAAAGACATAGTAATTAGCTTCTTATTTTAATGTAAATAATTAAAATCCTGATGAAACTATCAAATCAAGAAAGTATTGGTAGACAAAGTAAATGTTCCTTAACTGCTGAAACTAAAAAAATTACAGAGTCATGTCAAACAATACAACTCTCCCAGTGAATATCAACCAGAACGTCTTATCAGTACTAGCAATAAGATTAATTAACAAATAATTCTTCTTTGCTTTAACTCTATTATGTGCAGAGTTCATATAATATCAACCAGAGACGTATTCACAAAACGTTGGCACATAAAAACCAATATCGTTTAAATAAACGTTTGAGAACTTGTTTTCATTGCCTCTAAATAATTTAGGTGTTGAAAATCTCACAACAGACATAAAATGGATGATCAGTGTGACCATGTCTGATATTTATTTGAAAAAGACAAACCTTGATTTTGTGCAGAACTATTTACTGGAAAAATTCTTAAGTTGGTTAATGGTTAAGAATGACTAAAAATATTGAATAATTCTATTTAAAATTCATAAAACTGGCACAAAAATTAGTATATCAGTTATAAAGGTTAACATTTCTAAAATGAAATGAAGTAAGGAGACACGCACAGTGACCTAATATGCTACAAGTACCTAGCATCATAGCTAAAAATTACAGCCCGGAAAATAGGCAAAATATTTAAACAGATTCAACAATTTCTCAAACTCTATACTATAATAAGTTTTAATGATGAACAATTTAAGTGCCTATCCAAATACTGTAGCTACAAACAAGCATTTCACATCTGTTCAATGCAAAGTTACTTTCCATTAGTCACAAACCAAACAAGCAACAGCCAAAAAACATTCCAAGTTACACAACTTTACAGCAAATGATTTTTGCAAAACAAAACCTTTTTGTTCTCATACTTTTAGTGAGAAAGTACCAGCCTTAATATCACATAAAACTGGGCCACACACTGTCTAAGCCTCTTATTCTCCAGATTATTGCAAGAACAATCTCCAAACTATTTAGAACAGTCATTTGAAATCTATAAATGTACACTACAGTAAGTTTTAATAGCAATTCTAGCTAGCAGTAGCTGCTAAAACTGTCTTAAAACTTTGTACTATAGTAAGCACTAGCAATAGCAAGTTTTACAGATAATGATGCGGTTAATCCAGAGTCGATAGTTCAATACCTATTCCTTGCCACGAATAGAAAGAGTCACAGTTAAGAAGATGCTGGTCACAAGGCAATATTTATCATATGCTAATTAAATGCAATGACTAAGAAAAATAAGGTCTCAAACATTTCAGCATTGGCTCTTTATTGGATGATTATATTAATCATATCCAGCTACCTACCATACATGGAAAAGCAGTCTATTACAAATCAAAAGCAGGTCATTCTTTAAACTATAAACACTGCAGTCCAACATCTAACTGCTATTAGCTACGCACTACAACTGAAAACAGCAACTGTCTTTCCTAACAGATTTACACAACGAATTAACCGCAAAATAAATAAAACATTTCCAACAGAAGAGAGAGAGAGTCGGTCATTCAGATGTCAATAAGTCCTGCAGCACATGAGCAAGCCATGCCATGTGACAACAGTAGACAGAGATCGTTCAGATCTTTTAAAACCAAATTACTCCATACACTGCATCCACTTGCAGTAATATTGCAGTCTTTTCATTCAGAATTTCCAAGTCTATCTTAGTCAAAATCTACAAATCCCTGAGCCCTGTGGCCTCGACCACGGCCAACCGGGGTCCTGCCGTGCTTCTTAGTCTGGTGCCGGAGAAGGTCGTGTCGGAAGCGAAATCTCTTTCCACAGTTTGGATAGCCGCACAGATGAGAGGTTTCGTTTATGACGTACGGATTGGACGGTGATGTTTTGAGTCGAGCCAGTGATGGTGCCGACATCGTCTGACGTCCCTTAAAGCCCGATGTTCCTCTGCCTCGCATTGTATGCTACAACACATACGGGATATTCTAACTGATTACAGATTATTTAGTTACACAGCATGGACTCATGGTAACAATCCTAATTTATGTGGCATTTTACTTAACAAGAAGTTGTTAGTTATCATTTATATCTCCCAAAGCTATTTTAACATAACAAGCCACATAGGATAACATGTCTCACAAGTATTGCACTGTATTCACCACCTTCCCTTTATATGCGCAGTCTGGTTAACATGATGTATCATAAGGCAAGTTCCCCAAGGGCTTATGCCAATGAGTTCAAACTATTTAGAAAACTACTAATTCCTTTATCTTTCAATAGACTTCATCCATTATAACTCTGCCTATTTTCTGCAAATAAAGACCATTGAAGATCATTTTATTCATTGATCACCTGATTCATTGTTAGGTCGGGAGCGCATCTGCCTAGTCTCACTTGAAGTGGTGCTATATAAATTTGCAACTACAATTATATGCAAACCTTTGTAAACCTTACGACAACACTGCGACAAAAAAAAGTGTAACTGCCACAGTGTATCTGCTATAATATCTACCCCAATAGAAAACAATAAATTAGCAGTTATGCTCACATTACATAATCCCTGAATGATTCATCCATTCAGTAATTTCTTCATTCATTCATTCATCCACTGACATTCATTTTGTTCTCCATTCATTTCTTCATCAACTTCTTCATTTATTAATTCACCTGCAACAATTGAGTCCAATAGCACTATGAACCTTAAGGGTTTAATGTAGAAATTGGTTGAGATTACGACTCAACAAGCTGTCCGCACAAAAATCAGACAGTGAGGTAGATGACTTAACTGTAGATGATTAGATTATTATCAACCACGCATTTATGCTAAAGCAAACAAAGTTGCTATCATTTCACACCATCTAGCTTAGTTTATATGACACTGCCATGCTTAGGGCCTCACACCTGGGCAAAATTTAAAAAAAAAGAGGCCTCTATGTAAGCAAACTGCAGACTAATATTGTAATTAAAAATGAAGATTATTAAAGCATCGTTCGAAAGCAGTGTAGCTCAAATCAGCGGCTAGGTGGTAAATAGGAAGGTCTTCAAGCGCCTCCGAAACTGAGCAGGGGAAAGAACTAGCAGCCCCACCCTAGACTATTCCAACTGGAGGGGCCACATAAGTAAAGCTTCTTTTTTATTGTAAGATTACAGCCCTCTTCGTCTTCCTGTCCAACAAAAAAGAATCGTTATCAACAAGCGTGACTGATTGACAGACCATGACTTCCATGAGCATTCAAGCGATCACATTTTAAAAATCTCCCTGACCTGAGTCTTGTGACCGAATCCAAAACCCAACGACCTGGGCGCTGGCATCGCTCCTGTCCACATCATCTGAGGTGGTGCAGGATCCGGATGAGACTGGTCCAGAGGATGCTGGTAGAGACCATCCCCGGATGTGGTGTCCCACGGCATCTCATCCACCTGTTCCAGATGCTCCTCCTGTGATTCCAGTCCCTCCTCCTCCTCATCTAACATCTTGAAAGCCTCCGTCACGATGGTGCTGGCGACGGTTGATGAGCTCGCTCCAGTGCCGTACGTCACCTGCGTCTGTCGCATCATCGATATTGGCTTTCCCTTCGAGGGCATTCCTGTGCTCTCGACGTAACCGAATTCGCCAAAGGTCGACGTGGGGTCGTCATAGCCGATCTCAGATTTTATATTCGGATTGAGATTGTAGGCTGCTTCATCTTCGTCCATCTGATTCGGTCGGTTGCACTGGGAATACTGCGGCCTCAACACATGCTTCCTCTCTGGTTGTTTTTTAGGCACACGCCTTTCATTAAAAGTCTGCGATGGCTTTGGTAAGTGATGGTCGCCAACTACATTGTGCTCCTGTTTCACAGACGCGGCTGCCTCAGAATTAAAGAGTTCGTTTATGTGGATGAGAAAGATGTCATTACCGTCCATTGTGATTCCGATGAGACCCTGCACTTTAAGCTCCGTAGTAAAACTCAAACTGTTCTTGCACAGGAGCGCAACTGTGTCCAGCAAAATGCTCGAAACTCTTTCCTGCTCGGGTGTCATTTTGACTACTCTGCAAGAGTTATGTCAGATGTCTCAGTGGCATGTTACGTCAAGTGTTGAAACAACCAATAATTCTGCCATTTCAGCTATTTCACTTCAATTAAACCAAATGATTATCTAACTATAATTCGTGCAAAGTCACGTCGGTACTAAGTGTCGGTGAAACTTTATGTCCGTTACCAAATGTCGCGATATAAAGAATCGCGGTATTAAATGTCATGGATTTCAATCGAAGATCTAGGACTCTCCATTTTGTCCGTGAGTCATTATAATACAATTAACAGCAATCAAAACGCTACAAAAAAGGGCATAGGCTGAGATTAACATATTTCGGTAATGTCACACATGATCGAGTCATTATAGTCCACTTACCAGAAATTTAAATTTGCCAAATGCGTTCGCCAAGAGCACACTGCCTCCGTTCTTCTATTATCGCCCACCAAAGTTGACACAGTACAACTTAAACTATTCTAGTCGTTTATTTGTACGAGCATTTATCAAAGTAAACACTTACTCTGTCGTCAAACTATAAGAACTATTTAAATTTTAAACAAGCTATTTACAAGCTATTTACAGCACAGGAACACAATTCCCAAACTACTAACGCAAATCTACGATATTCGAATGAAATTATTGGGTCAACGGCAGAGAGAATTTATCGCATGAAGAATCCTCTTCTTCTTTAGAAGTTCAACGACGCTATTTTATATAATTAACAAAGGCCATAATCATAACACTGGCGTCGCCCTCCCTCTTCATCCAGTCTTGGGACTGACACCGGGTGGACCTGCTCTAGAAACAGTCCGGATTGCTGTTGTGGAGGCTTCTTCGCCATAGCGCACTTGGTCACCAACTCTCGTCTCTGCATGGCAACACACTGACTATGAATAAGAAAATGTAATTTTCCGATCGTAAGTGGAAGCGTGCGAATACTCGAGTAACTTTTTGAATCGATTGCTCGCGAGTACTCGGGTTCTCGCGGCAGCCCTACAACAGAATTGGGGTTGAGTTTATTAGTAATTTATTATACATTCGTGCGATAAAGTTCATCGAGCTTTTTCAGAGAGGGTACAGTTGTTTGTCCGTGGCTGAAAGTTATTAATAGAGGTTCGCAATCGTAATCTTCAAATTTCTAATGCGCCAGAAAGCCAAGTGTGGTTAGAACTTAGAAGGGTAAAATAACAAATAAACTTGGTTTAAAGCCAAGGCTGAACGTTTTGCGACCTCGATGCTTAAGAATCTAATAGATCGCATACAAATTTATACACGCGTACATAATTATAGGCTACATGATACATAATAATTATTAATACACATTAGCCTGCAATTCCTAAATGAAACAAACGGCAAAAAGAATATGCTTGCTTACTTACTTATGTTAAGCCACCTCGCTCAGTCGCTATTAATAAATTGTCGACTGTGACCCGCAATTCTGAGGTTAGGTGGTCAACGTACAAATGCAGTGCCTAAAACAATAGTGGTAATTTATGATGGGAATAAGTTCAATAAACATGCCTGAGGGATGTGAATACAGCCACATGTTTACAAAGAACTGAAGGTTAGTTTTATCCTTATGTTGCGTAGCGAAGAAAGACAATTTTTACGTGTTTTGATGGTGTTTCTATTCGTTTAAATATATTTACTAGTTTATTTTACAATTCTAACCGCGTTTATGATCCATTATCACTCATGCTAGCAGTTCTGCGTTTTAGTCAAATTGTTTTTCTCGATTAAACGAATACATACAATTAATTTGTATCGCATGTAGGGCCTAACCCAGGGGTCAAAGTTCGCAGTAAGATCTTGGAATTCGTGTGGTATTTTGACTCCACTGTCGATGTGTTTCGAATTGTTGTAAGCATTATTATTATTGTGTCTTCAATATTCAAACGTCTGTAACCATTCAAGATCCCCAGGCTATGCTTTACAACGGCCAAGTCTTGGTGTTCAAAGTAATTGTGTGGTATAATCACAGACTCATCTCTTGTGTTCTATTTTTTTCAGAAATAATTGATTTGTTGCTTGTGCAACTCTTTTTGGTGAAATAAAGTTTGATAAATTCGCTTGCACCTCAGTGTTGTATCTTGAATTCCACACTTTTTCGGTTCTTCCACCATCATAGGGCATAATCGAGTAGATAATTTCCACCGAGTACCGAATCCGAGTATTTGGATGCACTATTTGCCGGATCCGGGTACGAACCGAATAGTAGCGACAAATCTGGCCAGCGAGTACCATCTGTAGGCAAAGCGTAGTTAACCTCCCATGTGCACAGCCACGGAGAATTATCAATGCAGAGTCTATAGCAATATCCTTCATATCGCATGTCGTCGCACTCTAGGCTATAGCAATATATTTAATATTTCAGTACTTTATTTGTGAAAAAATGTAAAACCTTGTTATAAAATTTGAAATATGAAGTCATCAATGACGTCTTTACTCTCTAATGTTTACCGGAAAGCCAATTCAAGTGGGAAAGTTACTGATTTTGTTGCCACCTGGGAATGTGACCAAAAGAAGTTAAATATACATATATCATTATTTTAAAGAAGATGCATTGGAATGTTGTTCTTGTCTAATTAATCAATAACTTATAAGTAAGTCCGTTTGTTCTAAATTTATTTAAGGAAAATATAATATTTGATCAAAAAAATTTATTTTATAAAAGAAATTATGTTTAGCTATTTGCGAGTGTAATATTTGCAGAAGTGAATACTTCCAAATAGTCCAATATTCAGCCGAGGCGAATGTCCGAGACGATTTCCGGTTATGCCCTACACCATCATTGGCTATTGATTTGGTATTGTACTGGTGAATATGCTGGTCTCCCTGCCCTTCTTCCAACATTTTTTGTGGGCACTGCAAATGTTTGAAGAGCTATATTACATGACATTGAATTAAGAAATTACGATGTTTAAAATTGTTACAATTTAATAATACATGTCTTCAAGAGCGAGGTATTTTCTAATCTGCCAATTCTGAAAATTCAGTAAAAATTAGTATGCAGAGTGTAGAGCTCAGAATAAAGTCCTAGATTGCTATGTAAAATACCCAAAACCCAAGTTGATCCCCAAAACCCATTTTGATCTCCAAATTCCAAATCCCAAGATCTTACTAAAATTTTCAGACAGTGGTAGAGCTGTATGACACAGCGTTCATTACATTCACCCAACACAAGGCGTTTGCTGTTGTTGGTCCATCTACTTGGAATGACCTTCCTCCATCACTTAGGCTAAACGAATGACTGGCTTCTCTCCATCGGCTTCTCATTCATAAAAGGTTTTTCTTTACCCAGGGATTTCCGTGCTGAGAGCGCCTCTGAATAGTTATTCTGTGAGTGGCACTATATAAATCTAAAGATACGATACAATGCATACATAAGTTGGTGCCTTGTACTACATAACTTTTAATTAGCATTTTATAATTTCCTGACCATGGTTTATTCTATAACCATACATCTTGATGTTTGAACTGTTGTAACTTTGGGCTTTGATTTTTAAACAGTTAAAAGTCCTTTTCTTTGTCATGACATTTTCATTATTGTTATGAGTATTGCTTCTAGTATTGCTTCAGTTTTAACATGTTGTTGTGTTGATGTTGTTTTAGGCGGAACCATGGACAGACTCAGAGATGCTCTCATTGACCTGATTGAGCCAGATTTTGGTTTACTTGATGCACTTCTTGCCAATGGCTTATTGTGCAACAGAAAATACGCCGAAGTGCGAAGCTTGCCGACTGTCTATAAGCGAAATGAGAGGCTGCTCAAATTTGTGCTTGCTCACAAAAGGGAGGATAGGCAGGAAAGGTTCATCGAGGCACTGGAGCTGACCCAGCAGTTTCATGTTGTGAAATTTATCCAGAATGATGGCAGTTAGTGTATTTCTTTGTTACAGTATAGACTATTGAGTGCATGCTTGTTTCTTTTTTAAAAGTCTATATTGCTGATACAATACAACTGTAATTTGATATTGCCCTTTTTCCAAAATTTTTGCTCAACGGTGCAACTGAAGTTGTAATGCAGAGCAATTGTGTGCGAAGGACTTGCTCAAAGTCCCTAAACAGTGACTCATTGGACAAGGGTCGAACCTGCACTCTCCGTGATACGGGCCGACCGCTCCAAATAACCAATCGGCCACTGTGGTATGGCCGAATGATGACACATTATTACAGGAGTCGAATTCAACTGTCTGCAGCCATGCAAGACGCCCAATACGTTATACATCTTATTTAACTATGCTGTAGGATATATTACCTTGTGTCAATGTTATTTTATTTCTTGTAGTATTATGTTGGAAGTCACCTAGAAACTATGTGTATTTCCCTTTACATGAGGCAGAACTGGTTGGCCGTGTTTCTAAGTAGGCATTTTAAGGAAGTGCTAAGTAAATATTACTGATCTGCTAATTCAATTCATCAATCGATGTTCTGGAATCCTGGGGGAGACGTCCGCGGAGATGTCGAGAAGCTGGCAATGGACAGAGTGTAGTGGAGGAGATGTGTTGCTCAATATTAGACCTTTACTGGTAAGACTAAGTACTAAGTGAATCCCATTGTCCAATGTCCTAGACATCGTGATGATGGTGCTACAGATATCATAAGATAAGATTATTTTTCTGGTGCACCTTTGGCACTGGTTCATTTCCATTTTGTGTAATATCTGTATTAATCTGTAGAGTAATTTAAATTGTTACAGTCAAAAGTGAAGACGGTTCTGGCTCCTTGTGGCCACTTACTGCAAAAGAGAGGCACATACTGAACAAGAACCGTTTCCATTTGGTGAACTCGATCGATCCTGACAGCGGACTCATCACTGTCCTCCTATCGAAATTCGTCATCAGTCAACGCCAGATGGAATTTATTCTTAGCTGTCCACCGTGTTCCGAGAAAGTTGAAGCGTTGCTGGAAATCCTCTTGAGACGCAGCAATCATGATTTAAACGCGACTGTCAAATGCCTGAAGGAAGTCAATCAGGATCACATTTCAAATCTTCTTTATAGGGATGGTGGTAGGTTTTTCTCATCATACAGTTAGTTTTGCAATTGGTTTATGTAGTGCACATTATGTCTTGATACTGATGATGATGGTGATGTCTAGACTTGTCAGAATTACACAAGCCTTTGCACATCCTGTAGCAAATTCAAATAAGTGATTATTCCTCTGGGTCTTTATCATTCATTCCCATCATAAATTACCACTGTTAGGATTCATTTTGCAGTCACATACATGGTTTTAAATTGCTCGACTTATTCATTTTCGTGTAAAAATCTGTGGATGTGTGGACCATACTTAGAAAATGGCCATGTGAGACTGAAATATCGGATTTTTTTATTTTTCCTGCCATGGCTGTATTAATTAGCCATTTGATTAGCCAGTCAATTGTTACTAATAATTATTTGTTAGTCATCATCTCTGCCAAACTGAGCCAGATTTTCCTTTTGCCTGCGGTGACTGTGCGGCTTTGAATTGAGGGATGTAAACACTTTTTTAATGGTAGGCCAGTGGCAATATTTTCCAGCAAGTGACCTGGGTGTAACCCATCGCTGAGTCAGGTTGCGATTGATGCCTTAGCACAAGGAGAGATAGGTCTTGGAGGGGGCTTGCTGAACCCATTTCCAGAAAATCTTTGCAAAACTAAATCAATCATGTTGCACCTTTAGCATGCAAAAATGTCAAATTAGACTTCTTTAACCTTAATTCTGATCCTCATTATCAGTCATGAACTCATTATGCGTTGAGCCTTATGTCCATGTCTTCTAGTTTCCAGGTATTGAACTTTTATTCTCAAATTATGTAGTCATATAAAGGACAGTCGTAATGATGTTTTTATGAAATAATTTTCATAGGAAAAGCAGGCAAATGCGTAACTGGTTATGAATTTGTTTAGGGAGACACTATATAAATGAGCACTTGCAATTACAGTATCACGACCGTGTTGTTTCGGTATTCATTTTATTATATCCTATCTTCGTATCATAAATCGACGTGGTACAGTAAGTTTGAGATGTTCAGTGGTTGAAAGAATTATTGCATATCACCCTGAGATAAAAACAAAATATTAGAATGTAATGAGTAGAAACTCTGAATTTTTTTATATTTTTTATCGACCAACAGACATGTCTGAAGATATGGATATAAATGATCTTATGCTTGTTAACAGAATAATTTGAGCAACATTGATAAAAAAACTGACTTTAAATGCATTAAACCGATTTTTAGCTTTTTACAGGGTGATGTAATAATTATTTCTGCCACTGTATGTCTTTTGCAGCAATTCTCCCGATCCACATCAAGAATACGGAGGAGGTTGAGAGCGAGGTCCTTCCACAGCTGCGTGACATCATATCCGGGCGGTCTCCAAACGAGCAACTGAAGATGGTGGAGTTGCTGAGACTTGGTGACGAAGACATCTACATCGTATCTGTGGAACGATCGGCCAGCATTGTTATGTACTTCTATTGTCTCAACAGCAATAGCCTCGAGCATCTGTTCACGCTGTGGGAGAGCAGATGTCTCACGGAGTATGTGGAAATGACCTTCAGACGGATGATCTCACATGCAGTGGATATGAAACTGGAGTTGGAGTTGAATGCTTTGGAATATGCAAGATTAAGAAAACAGCTGATCAAAAATGAATGTGAGTGGATGATGTTTTGAGTTTTTTTCCACATGAGTGGAGATACAGTATGCAATGGATTGCCTATATAATTATGTGCTCAGGGATGAGTACACGCTCATTTGTTTGTGGTAGGCCTGTGTATGTTTGTCAAGATGCAACACGTCATATGGATGATATGTGTGTGTGTGTGTGTGTGTGCTAATATGTATTATATATATATATATATATATATATATATACATGTTCAGTTTCTAAAAACTATCTAAGTAGTAAGTAAGTATATTCTTTAATCAGATGTCTGCAAACGCACGACATGTGCAAAACATCTATACACATAATCTGTCGGAAGTTTAAAAATTAGTAAAATATGTGTATATATTTGTCTGTATAATTGTATATATGTATCTATGTTTTTATGAACCTTCTATGTGCTCGTGTACGAGTGCATATGAGTTTGGGTGGGGTATGAATGTGCATATTTGTTGAAGTAATATGTGATCCAAGGAATCAAAATGAGTCGGATGTTGGCCGATTACATTGCTAGAAAAACAGCAAATAATGTTCAAAAGTCAATGTTTACTCATTTTCAGATTTTATTATAATTATGTGAAGAAATATGTTTTTGATTATCTAGTATCTCATATTTGATGAAATTCAGTGTTTTAATGTATATTTTCCTGATTTTGTAAAGGGTCTTGATTAGCATTTCATATTGTGGATGAATTTTAAACATTTTTCTCGGATTCAGAATTTCTCCCTAAGTGGAGACATTTTCATTCATAACTTTGTCAAAAAGGTAGAATCAAAATTTTGGTGTAATTTTAAAGCAAACAATGGTGTCTTTACAAATATATGTAATACTCATATTCTGACATTTCTGACTTGTAAACCATTTGTGACCGGCTGGCAGAAAAGTGACCATTTGCGGGATTGCTAATTATGGAGTTATTTCAATTTTTTAAAGCTGTACCGATATCACCTTTTGCCGATTATGCCGGTATCGATTATTACCGATTATTTAATTGCCAATACCAAATATCTTGCCCATTATTTTATCGATTATTTCATTGTGTTTCCCAAGATGTCCTGTTCTAAGAGATAGACGTATTGCTACTGCCTATTGTTGTGATACAATAAAACACTTGCTCCATAGGAGACATATAGATGTAGTTAGAGACTATTACTTGGCAGGCAATGCAGATTAGGCATACCGCCCTCTGTCGACCTTGCTTGACGGAGGAAAGAATAGAGGTATCTATGAAACTGGACACCTTCTAACAAAACAGGCCACATTTACGATGTGCCACTTTGGCCTAAAGTACCGGCCAGCAGAGATGAGATCTCTGTGCCCAGGGTAATTAAGCAGGCACTACGACTCTCTGCACAACAGCTTTTCCATGTTTTATACGAGCACAATGCCCACTGCAATGGGTGGTCTGAAGCCACATGCTATGGGAAAGGAATGTTCTCTTTTATTTTACCCAATGAACCTTGAGTAGAGCAAGTGTCGAACTTGCTGGACATCAGGCTTTATTAGAATGGATTTGGCTGTTGAGAAAGTCTTATTGGTTGCTTTGCATAGACGGCCGTTTTGTTTCTACATGAGACATTCTGTGTGCAACAGTCTGTTGTCAACCTTTGTATTTACCACCAACTGTAGTTGATAGGGTGTTGCCATATATGAACTCTAAAGCAGTTGTACACTTTGTTATTGTAATCGTAAACTCATAATATTTGAAGCGTTACTCTCAAGCTAAGCATAGGGCACCAGCTTACTCACGTGCACTGAACACTGGGTATGAACAAAGCATGTTTTTGTTGCAAATCCTTTTGTAATAATAAATGTTTCTGTAAATCTTGTGGTGAAATAATTATAGCAAAGTTAGAAGAGTATTTTGGTTGATTTATTTCAGTTGATTCAGAGAGTCAGATTGGTGTAGGAAGCGTTGAATCAAGTGCTATGCTAGAAGCTGGAGGAGAAGATTACCATGAATATGAGGAGCATGCTGGCCTCGAGGGAAATGAGGAACCAATGAGTTTGGAAAGGACAGAGAGAGAATTTCTGCATATGTTTTTGGAGCTCGATGAGAAGATTTCGGTTTGTGCAGAGGAACTACAGCAGGTGGTCGATGCTCAAGTTCTTTCACTGAAAGAGGAAGTGACATCGATGAGGGAGAATTTTCTGGAAATGGTGAGGAGCAGATCAATGGTGCTCCCGAATCCTTCGGACGAACAGGAGGACTTTGAGATAGGTGTGTTGGGATCGACTGTTGTAGGAAGAAGCTTGAGCACGGGATGTGCCAGTAGGTCGGAAATGGAAGACGGCAATTTCGACAGCACACTGAGTTCGACGGAATATGCCATGAGCCCAAATGATGCTCTAAGGAAACTGAACTTCAGAAGACATCAGCCTATTGAAACTGAAGGTTAGTCATTGAAGTTAGTTAAGTGTATTTTTGTCAAGTATAGTCTTACTTTTGTTTTCTGAGAGATTCATAAGATTCTATACTATAAAGACTATATACTGATATAGAAATTGACCTGTTACTGTTATAATAATCAAATCAAATTGTTTATTTGCATTATAAGAGGTACATGGTAATTAGCAATTAATTAATTATGCAGAGAAGCAAAGAAAAAAGAACAGATCACTCATTTTTCCATATCTTTGAATCAATCTTGAATAATGCTTTTAAGTGTTCTAATATAAACCTTATAAATGTAAGCGAAATTAAGTTCATGGTTGTTCAGATTGAAATGTTGATGAGAAAAAGAAGAAAAAACAGACAGAACAAAGAAAGAGTCAGACAGGTAGCGTAATATGGACAAACAGACAGAAAGATGGACAGATGACGGTTGAGATTACAGATGGTAAAGTTGTTTCTGGTGAAAGTAAAGGTAAATTGTATCATCTTCATCTTTTCAGAAGTTCCAACTGTTTGTACGTGTGTGAAGCGGGACGATTTGGATATAAAGGAACAAATTTCTTTCGGCATTGCTTACTTTATGGAGAAATTCTACGCCATCTGCTTAGAATCCAACACCATCTTAACATACAAATCAAGTTCTCCATTCGACTTTGAAGAGCAGTTGACCGTTGCAGGGCTCAAAAATCCACACGACATTGCTGCCTCTCACACATCCCTGTACATCACTGACAGTTCAAGCAACCAAATATGGAAGATCGATGCCAATCACAGGAGTTGGTGTTGGATGGAGGATGTGGGAGAGCCACACACGATATCAGTGACTCCCAACCAGGAGGTTTTGTTGGTCTCTTCCGGAAAGCCATTGGAAGTGAAGTTCTTTGCTCCGGACGCCACCCTCCGTCGTTCCTTTCCCCTTCCGGGTCATATCACAAAGCCCACTCATGCGGTGGTCTTAGCTGAAGGTCGTGTGATTCTAAGTCACGGTGGAATTGGAAGCTGTGAACAAGATATCTGTGAGTTGTCGGTGGATGGGACTGTCCTTCGTGCTTTTTCGTCTGAATCTATTCCATCTGAAAGCACAAAGCTTTCATGGCCCTGTCACCTGGCGGTTGACCCTGTCAAAGGCTTGGTTTTTGTTGCCGACTTCTGGAACCGGTGGATCCTGATCCTGAATGCGAGATTTGAACCCGTGGCTGAGATCCCAAGAGAGTTGGACTGTCCTTGGCGGCTCTGCTATGCACCCGAGCTACAGCAGTTGCTGGTAGGGGCCGGACACACAGTTGACGTATATGATGTCATTGCCAAAGCTTGAGTATACTGTGATTCTCTGTTCGGGATATACTTGGGGAAAGAATACGCTGCCAAAATGCTTATTAAGATTCTATAAGTAAATGATAATAGTTCAAATTTATAGAGATTACAATGATTACAAGTAGGAATGATAAACATTGCATAAATTTAATAAAGCTATTATTACACGACGGCGAAAACGAATTTCCAAATCAAATGTGAACATGCAAATGAAATGTTCACAGAATGTGTAGTCAAAAATTGAAATATTGTTTCTGTTACACAGCGAAGCACGATTCAAGTCGAGCAGCACTAGAATTGGCAGTAATTATTATGGTATTATAATTAAAAATGATTGTTATTATAAATTGGCATTAACAATAATTGTACCATCCATAGCTTTGTCTAATTTAGAGAAGATTTTACTGTAGCAGGATGGGGTGCAAAGCAGGTCTACTTTTGTGGCTCCTTTTAATATTTTGCTGTCAAAATGAACCAAATTAACCGTGGCTTAGAATTTTGATGCAAATAAGGTAAATTGAAATCAGAGTCAAGTTGAAGAGCAATGTATTGTGATTTTGAGAAATTACAATCTAAGAACATTGTTCAATTGATGAAGTCAAAGCTTAAGTCATTTAAAATTTTAATGATTGATATCTATATTATGCTATGTATACATGAGTATATGCATTTTTATTCATGCATGTATTTAACAATTTTAAAGTGCCTCACAGAAGTGCTTTTAATATCATGGTTTTGAAAGTACGATCTTGACCTGATCCTTCAGTGCCATTTTTATTCTGTTTCTTGGTCACTCGTCCACTTCTGAACTTTAGAAGAACGATAATATGAAATACAGATTGTATTGCATAAAGCATGTTTGGTAGTTGCTCCTTTTGCTGTATGATGGTTTAGACTGTTGCAAAGGGATGGGGTTTGTAACCCAGGTACTAAATATGAGAATTATATTGCATTGCATTTGTATTAAAACTCAAAAAGATTTAAAATCCGGTGCAATATTTGTTGAGTTTACGAAGAGAAAGTATTTGTTCAGTTTTATTTCCTACTGCTTAGCTTGTGATTAACATCCTGCTTGATTGTATTCTTTTTCAAGCTGCAGTATATGTTTGTATTGATGAATATTTGGAATGACAGTATTTCTGTTTTTATTGTATGGACTTCTTCTGATGTCCTGAATCTGATGTTGCTGTTGGTTTTCAGTCTTTATTGTTATTGTAGATGTTTCAAGCTTTTTTGAGTGTTTACAGACATCTTCTGTTCCTTTATGTAATGGAGAAGTATTAATTATAACATAATGTTTTATAGTGGTTCAGGAGAATTGCGTCTGTGTGAGAACCGTTTATTTGTTGTCAACACCTTTGTTTATTAAGCAATGAGGCTTCTAGTTCTAGTAAGTAGACTCCTTGCTTTTAGTTTCACTTTTGTGTTCTTTGTTGGTGATGTTTCAATGTTTGATTTTCTATCAGTCTGACAGTTCTCATTTTTTGCTTAGAACAATTTGAATGACTATAAATGACTAGAATACATTAGGATTTGTTGAATAATAGTCGAGTGCCTATTGTGTTGGTCTGCTGGACTGTCAAATTCCTGCCATTTCAGTTAGATCTGTGCTCCCTAAGGATCTCGGATATGAGTACACTGATGATGCTTTGGTGGAATGATCTGGTGACAGAAGGTATTGGACCGACCAGCTGCTGTGTCATGTGCTTGAGGCTAAGGAAATAAAGTCACAAACATGTGATACTCACGTAAGCCTCCACGGGTTCATCTGAGGGACTGATCTGATCTGATTAATTACCTTAGACAATTCATGACATGGCTCCAATATAGGGTCAAATCGACAAGCTGGTTTTTGTGTTCTGTTGGAATGCTTTGGATGGTTCAGAAAGTCCATTCATTTTATTCTCCCTCATTGGTATTCAGAGTTTTAATTGAAATTTCACTTTTTTGATGTTGGCACTTTATTGTTTTATAGTTATTACTATGACTATTATTGGTATTGGTATTATTGTGGTTCTTTATCCAACGTATGGATGAACCATTTGAAGATTTCTAGTGATTTTATTTATTGTTAGTTGTATTGTTTTCAAATTATAAGCAGTAAAACTTCAAAATCTGAAAACATATAGGCATATGAAAGAAAACTGAAAAGAGGTTCAAATTTATAGTAATTAATACAAATACTGTTCTATCAACGAACTGTGAAAATCTGGAGCTGGATCTAGCCTGGACTGCCCTTGGGACAACCCCTCCAATTTGATACAGTGCTTGTGAACAAGCTGGTGCCCTGGGCTTGGCTTTCGGGTAGTGATTTAGAAGTTTGGAGATTACGAAGTATGTTTTGTCCTATATATTGGTAGGTGAATCACTGTATGCCTTAACTGTAGTCATTGTATGCTGTTTTTGGAAGCCATATCAAGAATCATCCTGTAATGTAATCCAGCTGTAGCGAGAAACACTAAAGCTGAACAATGGCTGGTAACCTGCATGTTTTGCATTTTATCAGAATTTATGTTATGTTTAATTGTATTATGATGAGGCCTAACGCAGATGACAATTAATTATATATTTGTATACATTAAAATGTGTGTGTACTACTGTGTAGTGCTTCAGTTGATTCGGTGGATGGTTGGGTGTTTGGCTTCAACTCCCCTATCGCGTGAGTTGTCGGTTGTTTTGAGTGTAACATATTAACAACTTTGGATTTTGACCTGTCTCACTCTACTTTGATGACCTCTACAGGTCTCATCTCTTTTGTGAAAACTGAAACACTATATAGGTATATGTATGATTTTTATATATCAACTTCTTAATGGTAGAAAGCCACTAATAAAGATCTAGACATATTGGTTGTACATTTACAATTATGCATCTGTATGTATTTAATTTTTTGCTCCATCAATATATTTGTATGTAACCGACCAGATTAAAATATGTTACATAATTTAACATAATTTGTTCAAGGTTTCGGTGACATGCGTAACAATTGTGGGGTCCTGAAGGGATCTAGATCCTGCTAGCTAGGGTCACCTATAAAGTAGGCCTACTTACTAATTATTACAGTCGATTAACATATTTCCAAATACGATGAACAATTTCAGTTAATCATACACTTAATCCAGTTGCAGCTTGATTGATTTGCATTTTATCTTAACCAATGACATGAGAACATGATGACAACAATACTAACTTAATAGGTTTATATATATTAACTGAGCACAATACTTACATCATAATATAGGTTTAATAAGTACTAATAGAGCAAGCTCATGTTGGTTTAGGTGAGCATAAATTTCATTGTGGGTTTAATGGTTATTGATATTTTGTATTGTTTTACTTGAGTAATGAATTTGTTTCTTACGATCAGTATTTTTTATCTGAGCAAATCCAGGGCAATCTTTCGACCAGAGTGCGATTTGTGGTTGGAAGCACCATCAAGGAAGAAGGAACTGCAGATATATGGATCTTTTAGTTTGTCGATATCTCTTTTCCACTCAAATTGCACAAGAACTAAAAATTGGTGACCAAGGGGCCATTTCGATCTTTAGATTTGAAAAATAACTTATTTATTGCTCGTATCTTTCTGCAGTATTACCTACGTTTGATCGTTTATGTTTAGACTTCTTAATAGCAGTTTTCAGCTGATATCGTTCTAGATATTGTTTCACATTTACAATTATGACACTGTTACAATTGATATATTATGGGAAATGTTCGGCCAGCGAAAGAGAAGATTTGGATTTCTTGAATTTCCTGCCAACAAATCGCACTGTGGTTTCAACAGTATTAGTTTGATTGGTGCCGTTTTAACCACTCAAAGGAACAGTTTTATTGTCTGATCATCCCAAGTGAGTCTTTCTAAAGGTTAATACCCGAGTGAGATTTTCGTGAGAACATTCATTTTATTGTGAGACTGTTTGTTAACAGAAAGTTTTTCATCAAATGAGAATTTTTGGTATGTCAATTTTCGAGTGAAATCTAAATAGACAGTCAATTTATGTGTGAGCCTTTAATTTTTACTCACCCATGTTTTGAAAACTGTTCATTGTTCAGAGTTATTGTTTTTGTTAACGGTTATTGTGTCCAATAATTGTGTTCTTGCAACAACCGCTCGTTATTCAATGTTGTTCCTTACAATGGTCGTTCGGGCGATTACCTTAAATTGACTGGTTGCTTGATTGACTTGTTGATTGAATGCCGTAATTTTTATTGATTGGCTGTCGGAAGGAATGCATGTTTTAGTAATTTACTGGTCATATCCTATGGTAAGACAGTGATAGAGTAACGTGTTGACAACTTCACACAACCAATTATCATACTCTGCTTCAAAACAATACAGTGACTAATTTCAACCGGAACGTTCCGACATCTCTGCAAGTAAATTAGGCAGAACGCCGTTCCGGGCAGTTCCACCACGTTTTTACTTTTTGCTCCGAAGTTTTGATTACAGATCTAGCATTTGCGCATACGAAGGTTGACCGTGTTAAAGTAATTATGAGCAATCATGGGGTGTATTCGGTGGCTCCCGCACCTTATGTCTGACCGAAGCACCTGCCCCTGCACTTTCTTCAACTTATACGCTCGAAGGGGCACACATGTTTTCATTATTGGCGCAATCGCATGGGCATTTTATGGTTTGCTAGTCATATGACATGAAATGGCTCAGCCTCAGGGACGTCAGTTGTCATTCTAGATGCACTTTTACTCGTTCACATTGACGTAAGCAAAAAAATAATTAGGTCTACGTGTATTTTCTGCCGTCTAGTGTAGGCATATAATAGTCGAAAGCATAATTTAATCATTGTGATCAATTATGGTCTAGTGTTTTTGATCGGAAAGACCTTTCTACGAAAGCAATCACTAGTAACCAATCATCAAATTATAAAGGTAGGTAACCAATCATCAAATTATAAAGGTAAAAGTAGAAAGGTAGAGCTCAGTCATGCCTGGAAAGCATGTTTATTGCGGCGTACAAACTAATTCTATAAGATTATAACTGAAAAAAATGATACATTAAATATATTATTTCAAATACGTAGGCTACAACTTCGTAGGTTTTCGTTTGGTTTCATTAAACATTGGACAACATGATACATGCTAAATTAATAAACACAGCTTCACGATGTGAACATAATAGGCTACATTCTTAATAGGTAGCCTATGCCCTAATTAATAGATAGTCTACTTAATCAAACGATCAACAATATTTAAGACATTCTATTATAACCAAGCGCAGCCTTTAAAGCAAACCCATGTGCGCACCGCCCTATAAATTCTTCAACAAACACACGCGCGCACCGCCTAATAAATCAATAAACAGATACACGCGCGCACTGCCCAATAAACCAACCAACACCCAAGCGCACCGCCGCATCAACCGATAAACAGACAGGCGCGCGCGCCGCCCAATAAATCTATAACCAGACCCACGCGCTCACACCCACATCAACCGATCAATTGACCCACGCGCGCACAGCCGCATCAACCGATCAATTGACCCACGCGCGCACTGCCGCATCAACCGATCAATTGACCCACGCACGCACTGCCGCATCAACCGATCAATTGACCCACGCACGCACTGCCGCATCAACCGATCAATTGACCCACGCGCGCTCTGCCCAATAAACCCATATACAGACCCACGCGAGAACAGACACATGTACACTTGTACAGACCAAGAGACCCATGCAAACGTTGTAAAATGTATCAATTTGTTTGCGTTGTAAACTACGATTGATAACTTACGAAGGATATTTTCTGTGCGGTGCCTGGATTATTTATGTCTTTGTTCAAAGACGTCTGGAACCGCTAATCAATGGAAACATTTTCTTGTTCTGTAGTGAAGTATTCGAATCCTAGGCTTCTTAGCTGTTCACAGCTATTCTTAAAGGGATTTAGTGTAAATAATTTTTCTTAAAACACAGTTTTTTATTATCTGGATAGGCGTGCTGTTTTCTTCCAAAGCGAAGTTGTTTTGTAGGGACCTTGATCGAAAGTTATTATCGTTTATGCCTAATAACTTTCGATTACCGCCTCTTATCAAAGAAAGCAAAATGAGGATTTGAAACTTTAGTGACTGGTTCCGTAGCCACATAGAATGCCTACGTACATAAACTTGAAGGTCAGCACAGGCTATAGCACATTATAATGATTAATTTTTTGGTCAGACGCAATGCCTTGATCGAGGTGAATTCGAAGCTGTGACGCTTTGATTACAAGGCACAGAACACAACACTATGCCACCGCGTCTGGTAAACAACGTTGCAATAAAAAATTTGTTGAATGGTAGTTTATTTAGCGCAGGTTTTAGCGCACAAGGTATCAACAGATTGTACAATAGACCTACACTTAATTCCCAACCGGCACACCCACTTTAGGCCAATATTAGCCCATCGACTGGCTTAGGCTTACTGATTCCGCTGCTTTAAGTATCGGTTTGTCAGACCGCCAAATTAGCCAGTCTATTATAATCAACCTGATCATTAATTGATAGTCTTCGATTGATAGGGGCTGGTCCCACTGGGATGGCAAAGGGATGGCTCGCGTGTGCAGGTTGTGTGTGTGTGTGTGTGTGTGTGTGTGTGTGTGTGTGTGTGTGTGTGTGTGTGTGTGTGTGTGTGTGTGTGTGTGTGTGTGTGTGTGTGTGTGTGTGTGTGTGTGTGTGTGTGTGTGTGTGTGTGTGTGTGTGAGTAGATTGAATGATGGTCTGCAGTTCCCACAGGTGGTGGATTCAGAGGGGGACGCAGACGGCGCTTCGTCCTTGCGTTTTTATGTATAGTTTTGGCTATGAAGTAAATAAGTATGTGCTTAAAGGTCAGTTCAACCGAGAAGAGGCCGAGAAGACAGGTGCTCAGATGCCCAGCTCTTCATCGACAATTGCCAGAAGAGCAGAGGCGAAGGCGTTAAGCAGATGATGTGATTCGCAAAGCTATTGTAATTAAAGAGGTATAAAGGTTCGCAAGAAAATTGTTAAGTGATAATGAGCTAAGGTGTTGATAAGATTGCGGTATATGCCACGGGAGAAGATGTATGAGAGAGAGTTGATAATGACGGGTGGACAGATGGACATGGATGGAAGTAGGGAGCGAGTAAGAGGAGAAGAGAGGGATTGAGTTAAGAAGATAAGTAGGAAAAGGTGAGAAGGAATGGGATCGAGTCAAAGAGAGGGGAAGATAAATGAAGAAGTCATGTTAGTGAAAGATGGATATAAGCGAAAGAAGAAGAAAAGGAATGTTAGGGAAGGGAAGTAGAGAAAAAAGGTGGGGGAACTTATGGGGAGACTTTTGGAGGAGATGAGGAATGAGAGATCAATCAGACCACGCATGAGATAAGAAAGTGACATGGGAGAAGGAGGTGGAAGAAGAGGAAAGGTGAGCTAATTGGAGACGGCATGAGGTCGGTTGAGTTCGAATAGGTGAAGAAGAGCGAAGGGTAAAACGACAAGTCGAATTTTTAAGTGCAGTAAGTCACCAAAGATAGATAGACAGACACAATGAGAGAGAGAGAGAGAGAGAGAGAGAGAGAGAGAGAGAGAGAGAGAGAGAGAGAGAGAGAGAGAGAGAGAGAAAAATGAGAGAATGAGAGAGGTAAGTAAAAAAGGAGGGAAGAATCTTTTTATATTTATATATATATTTAGATATATATACATATATATACATATAGACAGAGAATTAGAGAGACAGAGAGAAAGAAATAGAGCGAGAGAGGGAAAGAGCGAATGACAGCTACTCACACACAGCTGCACAGCCTAGGCAATGCACGCGAACACATCGAGAACTCCAGCCAATTTCCTTCTGTTAATCCACCACAACCTGTAGCCAATGGCAACGCACTGCTGACATGAAAGCCTCTACCTAAATCAGCCAAGCGTGACGCCTAATCAGCTCTCGAAATCTCTGACAGATTGAGATCAGTCGGCGACTCTCGGTCGGTCATTTCACGCTTATTACAAATCCTCAGGTAATACATCATCTTTGTATACTGCCGACATGTTCTGCCGCGTCTTTCGTAGGCCTGCAATAATTTGTCAGCATTCTCACGCGTGTTATTTGGGGACCTGCCAGTACTTCGTATTAGAATGGAATTCAGACACGAAGCTGCATGTGTTACTAGGACAAATAAGTGACTGTTTCCAGCTTCAGCTAATAAGTACACGTGGTATGGTCTTACATTTGTTGAACGATGCTGACGAGCACTTTGTATACTGACAATGTTTCAAGCTGAAGTAGGCCTTCTTTACAGACAGTAGTTAGCTTTTTAGAGATATATATCTTTCTTTCGGATACCTAATTGCTATGGTTTTTCAATATAGAATTATTTTAAAATAATTATATAGACGTTGGAACAAACGTTGTGCTATCTTTACGTGAAAGCTCTCGAGGGAACAGTCCGATTTCTCTTATTATGCCACCGTGCGAAATGTTTGCGATTACTGTACAACACAAGGTAGAAACTGAATGTTTTTGATTTTTGAAGACTTGGCTTTGTCGTTCAGAGGTGATCTGCAGGATCTGATTACTTTGAAGTGTTATCATTTCTAGTAAATACTTGAAATACGCGTGTGAGTTCGTTGCATTGATATCCAGCTAAGAATTTCTTTTATTATCGTTGACATGCAACTTAGCCTATTCAAGTTTTGAGGAAGTCCACTCTGATCTAATGTTATTAATTAATTTATTAATTCACGGGAGCTTCGTTTTCTTCAGAGCTCTAAATTCAGGTAACTGTAATAAGTTCATTTACGGGAGCTTTCTATAAACCAAACTTCGCAAAGCAGGTCGCGTGTTGCAAGTTCAGACGAAAATGTCATAGCGCATTAACAATTAAAGCATTGCTATGCCAACTGTTAGTTGTGTTTCCTAACGTGTTGTTCTACACGTGGGCGTTCATATTCTATGCCACCCTCCCTTACGTCACCCTCTGACGTTGTAAGAAGCTCAGAAAGTTGTTCTTAGCCACCTGTTACTAATAATCAAGGTTTGTGCCACTGTTAGTTCGTTTATGTTTCTACC